>DF361913.1:9055-23114 GCA_000787875.1 Solanum virginianum
AAATACTATTCTCTGGATCTAGTTTAGAAATCTCATCACATAGAGATTTCACCTTCAAGAAGTATTGACTGATAGACATATTCCTTTGAGAGATTGTCAAAAGCTCATTTTCGAGCCTTTATAATTTCGCATCATTCTTCTTTGAGAAAATTGGTGTCAAAGTATCCCATGCTTCCTTCGGCGTCCGGGCATCTTTGATTCGTTGTAGAAACTCATCTTCTACAACCACAGTTAAGGCATACATGGCTTTACCAGCCTTAACTTTTCATTTCTTTACAGCATCAGGATCTATCGTCGCCTTTTGAGGTGTAGCATCTAATGCAGGTGGTGTTGAGGTTAATGTGTCCCTTGGTAGAGTTGTTTCACTTCCATTGATAATATCCCATAAATTCAGGTGGTGTTAAGGTTGATGTGTCCCTTAGTGGAGTTGTTTCACTTCCGTTGATAATATCCCATAAATTCTATCCGAGCAGGTAAAATTTGATACGGGTACTCCATGACCCATAATTGCTGTTGTTAAGCTTTTCAATGGATATAGTAAAATCTGCCATGATTTTACAATAAGTTTGCCAACCATTGAACTTTACTATTCACATAAATAGTAACTAAGTAAATAGTAATCATAGTATCGTATAGTATAACTCAATTGGAAATTGCAATTAGTACACCAGGTAACTTCCCAAAAAAGAGAGGTGAGTCACAAGGACTGCTTAAATACCAAATCTTTCCTTAGCCAGAACTTACCTAGACATGTACAATTATCAACACCAATCTTATTATAATATAACAAGCTTAAAATATAGTTGATATATAGAAATACGCGACTATAAATTAACCGAATAACGTTGGCCAATAATAATACTCTCAAAGCTAAGTTTGGTGGGATGGTAGACTACCATTTTTGACAATGAATTTTAACACATCCCTCCATCTTTGAACCTTCTCCATATCATCTTTGCATTTTTCCTCGTGTTGGGAAAATGAATCAGCGAAAGGGGGATTTTGATGGCGCACATCTGATGGGCTCACATCGTAGAAGATTGGAATCACAATCTGCTCCAATTCATTTTTACACTTTATGACGTGTGCAAGCTCCTCTAAGCACCATCTTGAGGATGCATAGCTTTTTGAAAATATTAGGATAGCGAATCTGGCCTCTTCTATGGCTTTCAAAAGTTCATCAGAAAATTGTTTTCCTGCTTCTAGTCACTCGTCATCTTTAAAAGTGTGGATTCCTCTTTGTTGCAGAGTATTATAGAGATGACTCTCAATGTTTCTATGTGTATCTTTTCCGCAAAAACTCAAAAAGACATCGTACTTGCAAATTTTGGAGGAAGTAATAGCTTGAGACATTGTTGAAGAATATTGCTATAGACTAACAGGCAATTCTTCAGCTTTGGGTATATATGGTGAGAAAGTATATTTGTTCAATGTTGTGCTGCTTAATATAGAGAAATATTTGAAGACAAATTAACAGGGAAAATAGTTTCATTTCTCAGCTGTGTGAATGCAGAATTTGGTCTATGGAGAAACTTCCTATATATCTGTCATCCCTTTTTCATTATTGTGAGCAATAAGAGATTGAAAAAAGGGAGTAGACTGACCTGGTCAAATAGAAAGAGAAGACAAAGTAAAAGCCAACAACACGGTGCGACAACAATTTTGGAAAGTCCGAGCAACTTAGCAAATTCTCAGCTTTTACTATTCCCAGTCTTTAAGAGAACTTGTTATCATCTTCCTATTTATTTCAGCTTCTTAGAAATTAACTTAATCATACCTTTCTGTAAATTGAACCAAAATTTAATGAGAATATTAGAAGAAAACACACAAAAGAAAGACTTGCCTCAAAGATACAACCATTGAGACCTATAAAATAGTTTTGAGGCATTTTTAGAGTATTTATGTAATTTAAAAAGAAATTTCAGCTAAATACATAGTTTGCCTTTTTAACTTCTCTTTCATGTGTTCATTTTGATATTGCCTTGTTCTATTTTAATTCTTTAACTGTATTATTATATATCAGATAGATACAAAAAAAATTAAATAATTAATGGATGAGTATTGATTTTTTTTAAAAAAATAATTTCTTTTTGAGAATTTTTTTCCAGTATTTTTGTGTGAAAAATAACCAACGAAAGTATGTTGATTTTCTTTCTTAAAGTAATATTGGAAGCTCGATGAAATCTATTGAGTTTTAGCATTTTTATTAGTGTTATTAGCAATGAACAATGGTCTTTTTTTATTCGTATTGAAATTGAGGTTTTTTTGTTCGTACTGAATTAAATTAAAAGTTAAAAGTGAGCATTTGGGTTAAATACAACTAGCCTTTTAATTTGAAGGGAAGGTTTTCATTTATATGAATTTATGTGAATATATTAAATCTTTATTGAAGTGTTAACTTATACATAACACGTAATATATATCCATATCGTAGATTATAGAAATCAAAGAATAAATAATACATAGTATCTATTGGTAGAATCAAGTAATTTAACCAATAAGAAATTTATCAATTGACAACACCAACCATATCTTATTTAATTAAATAACATAGATGGTAACTCTCCCCCCCCAACCCCCACCCACTATAGCAAGGACATTAAATGGGCTTACTATCAATAGTAAGTCCAGGCTCAAATAATAAAAGGACACTCAAATTCAGCCCTTCTCCAGTATTATAGCAGTCGACACATCTCCAAACAATGTTTGGGCAGTGAGGTGTTAACATGAGATTCATTGGGCCGATGAACCCTATCGCATAGCTCTCACACGAGTAGGATTCCGTGCCTCTTTGTTATTCTCAGCTAGGTCCTCAACTAGTCGGTGGCTCTCAGCACATGAGTACTAAGATATTGGCTAACAATTCTTTTTTTTTTTCTATGTCAAAATGTATAATACTTCACCGATTATTAAATTGCTAAACATGACATCTTAGTTCTGCAACTATTTGACCAACATATGTGACAACAAAACCATTCAGATAGTTTGAATTACAAAATGAAAATCCACCTGATTAAAGTAATATACAATAGTTTCTTAGATATATACTCATTCATGCGTAAGTTATAGACAGACGTTTGCATCACTCATATCTTCCTCCTTTTTTTTTTTGATGACCAATATCAGTCATTGCTTCCTAAAAAAAAAAGTCATTGCTTCCTTTTCATACTCAAGGTGAATTCCCCAGAATACTTCCTTCCTGTACGCTTCAGATAGCTCCGACATGTAATAATCATTTGGGTTCTTCCCTTATTCATTCCCATGAATTAATCCTACGTTCCGTGCAATAGGACCATAACTTATCCAAAAACCCATGAATTTATCGATATGCCAAGATGGGTTCAGATCACATGAGGTTTTTTCTTGATCCTAAATCCTCAGGAAGTTCACCCAATATGTTGTGATTACAAAGATGAAGTTCTTGTTATTAAGGAGGATAAACCTGACAGATGCAACACGAAACTTGAGGAATGTGAGAAACTTAACTTGCACAGTTTGCCAAGCTTAGTGATGGAGGGAGGTGGTTTGGGAGATTGCAGTATCGCTCGCATCAAGTTCCCGTAGCTCTTGAAGATTCATCAAATTACAGAGGCTGTCTGATTTGTGCAACCAAGGCAGAATATCTCGTTTAAATTCTGGAAACGTATCTAATTTGGTGGAATTAGATATCTTGAGCTGTTGAAGGGATTCCATCTGAATAAAGCTTGGAAGCTTCTTTAAGTTCTCACATCGATATCTCATTATGTGTAACCAACATCTCACATGCAGGATAATATTTTTTCAATAAAGGAACTATCTTTAGATGATCTAGTTATCCTATCAGGTACGTCTCTAATCTTCTGCATTTTAGGTCTGCTATTTTTGAGACGAGGATCTTTCTGGAACAAACTTTTTATCTCTATGAGGTATTGATAAAATATGTTGTTGTTGTTGTTTAATTTCATGGTTTATTCTTTAAATAAGTTTGTTTTTTTAATAATTTTTATTCTTAAATATCAAACTTATGCTTATATATAGTACAACTTCTTTAGGAGGCATAGGGGCATAACTCGTAAAAACTATGCTGCGAAAATATAAAAACATGTATCCTTCATAAAAAGTTATTTACCCTGAGGGACAAAAATTTAAAACCAACACAAACTAGGAACAAAAGTGTAAATGACCCCAAAAATATATGAATTTATGTTTTATATATCGTCAGCATAAATAAGATGATCCAAAAGATATTTACAAATAAGTTTTCTTTAAATATGTGATTTAAAATTTTGCAAATTAGATATTTTATCTATTATAACTTATTTATAATATTTTATATAGGGAAAATGCAATGTAATGAAAAGACTAGTTTTTTGGTAGACTGACAAGATCTTCACAACCTTTCGGATAGAGAGATTTGAGGCCTCTCAGATCACAAATGTTTTTCTGGAAGCTTCTCTAGCTTTTTGCACCCTTCGACGGAAAGTTCTTGAAGATTCATCTTATAGAGGCTGCCTGGTAAACTGACAAGATCTTCACAACCTTTCAGATTGAGAGATTTGAGGCCTCTCAAATCGCCAATGTTTTCTGGAAGCTTATCTAGCTTTTTGCACCCTTCAACGGAAAAATCTTGAAGATTCATCAAATTACAGAGGCAGTCTGGTAGACTAACAAGTTCTTCACAACCTTTCAGATTGAGAGATTTGAGGCCTCTCAGATCACCAATGTTTTCTGGAAGCTTCTCTAGCTGTTTGCACCCTTCGACTGAAAAATCTTGAAGATTCATCTTACAAAGGCTGTCTGGTAGACTGACAAGATCTTCACAACCTTTCAGATTGAGAGATTTGAGACCTCTTAGATCACCAATGTTTTCTGGAAGCTTCTCTAGCTGTTTGCACCCTTCGACAGAAAAATCTTGAAGATTCATCAAATTACAAAGGCTGTCTAGTAGACTGAAAAGATCTTCACAACCTTTCAGATTGAGAGATTTGAGTCCTCTCAGATCACCAATGTTTTCTGGAAGCTTCTCTAGCTGTTTGCACCCTTGGACTGAAAAATCTTGAAGATTCATCTTACAAAGACTGTCTGGTAGACTGACAAGATCTTCACAACCTTTCAGATAGAGAGATTTGAGGCCTCTCAGATCACCAATGTTTTTTGGAAGCTTTTCTAGTTGTTTGCACCCTTCGACAAAAAAATCTTGAAGATTCATCAAATTATGAAGGTTGTCTGGTAGACTGACAAGATCTTCACAACCTTTCAGATTGAGAGATTTGAGGCCTTTAAGATCACCCATGGTTTCTAGAAGCTTCTCTAGCTGTTTGCACCCACTAAGGAAAAGGTATTGAAGATTCATCAAATTACAGAGGCAGTCTGGTAGACTGACAAGATCTTCACAACTTTTCAGATTGAGAGATTTGAGGCCTCTCAAATCACCAATGTTTTCTGGAAGCTTCTCTAATTGTTTGCACCCTTCGACGGAAAAATCTTGAAGATTCATCTTACAAAGGCTTTTTGGTAGACTGACAAGATCTTCACAACCTTTCAAATTGAGAGATTTGAGGCCTCTCAGATGGCCAATGTTTTCTGGAAGCTTCTTTAGCTGTTTGCACCCTTCGATGGAAAAATACTGAAGATTTATCAAATTACAGAGGTTGTCTGGTAGACTGACAAGATCTTCACAACCTTTTAGATTGAGAGATTTGAGGCCTCTCAGATCACCAATGTTTTCTGGAAGCTTCTCTAGTTGTTTGCACCCTTCGACGGAAAAATCTTGAAGATTCATCTTACAGAGGCTGTCTGGTAGACTGACAAGATCTTCACAATCTTTCAGATAGAGAGATTTGAGTCCTCTCAAATCACCAATGTTTTCTGGAAGCTTGTCTAGCTTTTTGCACCCTTCGATGGAAAAATCTTGAAGATTCATCTTACAAAGGCTGTCTGGTAGACTGACAAGATCTTCACAACCTTTTAGATAAAGAGATTTGAGGCCTCTCACATCATCAATGTTTTCTGGAAGCTTCTCTAGCTTTTTGCACCCACTGAGGAAAAGGTATCGAAGATTCATCAAATTACATAGGCAGTTTGGTAGACTGATAACATCTTCACAACCTTTCAGATAGAGAGATTTAAGGCCTCTCAGATCACCAATGTTTTCTGGAAGCTTCTCTAGCTTTTTGCACCCACTGAGGAAAAGGTATCGAAGATTCATCAAATTACATAGGCAGTTTGGTAGACTGATAACATCTTCACAACCTTTCAGATAGAGAGATTTAAGGCCTCTCAGATCACCAATGTTTTCTGGAAGCTTCTTAAGTTAACACAACCCCTCAAACTCAAAGAAGTAAGCATTCTACAATGTCCAAGAGAGGGATGGACCTCTTCCAAATTCACACACCCCCATAAATTTAGTCTCTCCAAGTTTGGCATATCACCAAAATTAGGAGTTTTTGTTAACTCACGGCTGAAACTGAGATCCAAATGCTTCAAGTTGCTCAATTTCTATTTAAAAAAACACAATGAGCTTAAGTAGTACTCCTAATAGAAATATCTTCATTTTTTTTTTGGAAAAAAAAGGGCAAAAGGCCTGTTATACCATAAACTTTGTCATTTTGAGTTGAAATACTTTTTATTATAAAAGTGGTCCATATATATGCTTCATCTAATGGAAGTGAAAAAACTAGTTTTAAAATTTACTTTTTTAAGAAAAAACTATATAGGGGTATATATGATCCTTCTTAATTAGTTTAAGGGTTATTTAATCTTTTTCACACATAAATTATTTTTTAACTTCTTTGATTATCATTATTTGAGTTTTGAGTTTCTTATACTTATTTCATTTCTTTTTCTTTTATTTTTTTAGTGTAAAAATAAGAATAATAAAAATAAAGAAATGTGAGTTGAAAAGGAGAAAAAAGTAAGCAAAAAATGTGAGTTAAAAAAGGAGAAAAAAGTAAGCAAAAAGTTTAAAACGGATTTTTATAGTGGAAAAAGTAAGCAAAAAATGTGAGTTAAAAAAGGAGAAAAAAGTAAGCAAAAAGTTTAAAACGGATTTTTATAGTGGAAAAAGTAAGCAAAAAATGTGAGTTAAAAAAGGAGAAAAAAAGTAAGCAAAAAGTTTAAAACGGGTTTTTATAATGGCTATATGGCAATTTAGAATTACCTTCTGCGGTTGTATTTTAATTTAACATTTATATCTATAAAATAAATTGAGACATCTACAATAAATTTTACAAGAAAATTAGTGAAACATAATAAATTTGACCACCAAAATAATAATTTAACTTCATCGCTGAAATAAAAAAGTAAAAAAAAAAAGTGTAAAAAGGATCAAAATACGCCCTATGCAATTTTTATTTAGAAAAGGTTGTTAGATTAAAAAGAGTATATATGAGTCATTTGTATTAAAAAAATTTAGATTACAATTTTTCATTTATATTAAAAAATTTAGATTAAAATTTTTAAAATATTTAAAAATAAAAAATAAAATACATGGCGTATGACGTGAAGGGAGTCCCCCCAAATTAAAACTATGGGAGTCCCCCCAACTTAAAACTATGTAATTTTTTGCTCATGGTACCTCATAAAAACATGTAAAGTATACTTACAAAATCGCAAATTATCCATGATACATTGAAATATACACTAGAATCTCTCCCAAAACCGCAGGCTGGAAGGAAGATAAGTGATAGCGCAGATTGAGCTAAAAGTTCCATAACCACCAACTATGAGTACTTTCAAGATTTGAATCCTCTTGAAAATATTTCTATAATTGACAAGTTGATCATCTTCAAAAAAAGTATTCTTCTGGGATACATAGGCTTTCCACCTTTTCTGTTATCTATAAAGAATGAAACATATATTTAATGCCTAACAAATAAAAATGAAACAACAAAAATTAACAGCAGTAAAATCTTACGAAATTATCAATTACGTTAAATATTTCTTACCAACATTCCTTTAAAAAGGTCACAAACTTCCTCAGGAAGCCATATTCTGCTGCTAGTGTACTCTTCCCTTATGACTTTTCACCCATTCCTCTTATCATATTATGCATCACGATTCTATTATGTATGTTCATGGACAACAAAGATTTTTCAATAAGGTAATCTATTAGATATGCATCTCTCAATATTAGTTCCACATAAAGACTAAAACTACCATTACCAAAGCCTACAATATTCATAAATGTTATATCCAGAAATAGTTCCTTCTCGTCTTCGTCCAGTCCATCAAAACTAAGCCTAAGCTTTCCTTGGATATCCTTGTGAGGGATTCGCTTCAGCCGATCAATCATGTGGCTCCAATGCCTTTTGTCTCGTCCATAAAATAAAGAACCCAAAACTTTAAGAGCTAAAGGGAGTCCACCAGCATGCTTCACCACTTGTATCGAAAGTTCCACAAAATCCTCTTTTGGTGATTTTTCTTTAAAAGCATGCCTGCTGAACAATTCAAGTGCTTTTTCATCAGATAATAGTCGGACTTCATACACATTTTCCCCCACGTGACTAATTAACAAGCGCTTGTCTCGTGCTGTCAAAACAATTCTACTACCCATACCAAAACACTCCGGCCCTCCAAATAAAGATTCCAACTGTTCTCGATGGTTTACATCATCAAGGATTAACAGAACTCTCTTCCAGCAAAGCATATTTCTTCAAAATATTCATCCCTTCATATTCACTTGTAAGAGTCATCCTTTCACCCACGAGCTTGAAAATGACTACTTCTTGTAGCCATGTTAGTCCATTTTTCTGATGAAGTTTTCCAACATCACCAAGAAAACAATCAGCTTCAAATCGATGGTGGTATCTTTGATGTACAACATTTGCAATTTCCGTCTTGCCGATGCCGCCCATACCCCAAATTCCAATAGAGCGAACATCATTTGATTCCATATCTAATAATGAAGTGACTTTGGAAATATGTCATCAATTATCTTCTTGATGCACTCTGCCTCATCCCTACATTGCAATGAAAATAATGTCAGAGTATACAACAACAACAACAACAACAATAAAAACTATATTCAACCCACAAGTGAGATCTCGGGAAGGTTGAATGCATGCAGACTTTATTATTACCTAGTGGAGGTAGAAAAATTGTTTCTGAAAGACCCTCGGTTTAAATGCAACAAATTTAGTACAAAGAATGAAGAGAATATAGCAAATAACAAGGAAGCAGTGCAAAAGCCTAGCGGAGTTTAGCCAAAACAACAATAAAATCATGTGATAAACGAAACTCCATTAACAACATACTAAGGTAGAGTAATAAAAAACAATGATAAAAGCAAAAAAAAAAAAAAGAAGAACTATAATAATACAACTAGTACCACCACAAATACCAGCCACCCAAAATAAGACGAAACTAAACCAGTTGCTAACTCCTCATGTTGGGAAAACGAATCAGCGAAAGGGGGATTTTGATGGCGCACATCTGATGGACTCACATCATAGAAGACTGGAATCAAAATCTGCCCCAATTCATTTTTACACTTTATGATGTGTGCAAGCTCCTCTAAACACCATCTTGATGATGCATAACTTTTTGAAAATATTATGACCGCAAATTTGGCTTCTTCTATGGATTTCAAAAGTTCATCCGAAATTGGTTTTCCCGTTTCTAGCCGCTCATCATCTTTAAAAGTATGGATTCCTTTTTGTTGCAGAGCATTATAGAGATGACTCACAATGTTTCTTCGTGTATCTTCACCTCTAAAACTCAAAAAGACATCGTACTTGCAAATTTTGGAAGAAGAAGGTTGAGACATTTTTGAAGAATATGACTATAGACTAACAAGCAATTCTTCAGCTTTGGTTATATATGGGGAGAAAATATATTTTTGCTCAATGTTGTGCTTCTTAATAAAGAGAAAAACAGGGAAAATTATTTCATTTTTCAGCTGTGTGGATGCAGAATTTGGTCTACAGGGAAACTTCATATCTGTCATGGAATTAAAAGGGAGTGGACCAGCCTGGAAACAATGTCTAAGTACTTCTTCTATGTCTAAGCACCATCTTGAACCTTTGCACACGTCTCTGCAACACCATTATTGTGAATGGTCCAACTTATGAAAGGGGATTGGTCATTAGACTGGTCACAACACCATTATTGTGAATGGTCCAACTTCACCATTATTGTGAATGGTCCACACTTCTCTATCAACAAACACAAAGAAAGTCTACTTACGTGCACGATATAATTATTCAATGGGGTCCAACTTCTTGAAATTTCCAGCAAATTAATAATCAATTATGTTTATAAATCGATTAATACATTTATACTCGCAAAGTTACTATGGTTAATCGTACCTCTAAAACTCGAAAATCATCATACTTGCAAACCTTTGGAAGAAAAGTGTGAGACATTGTTGACGAATAATGCTTGAGACTAATAGGCAAATTCTCAGCTTGATGCTAAAGAGCAAGACTTCACATTTTTCACTTTTTGGATGATTGTGGTGTAACTAATTCCACACGATACTTGCCGCCTCCCACCAGCAAAAGGTATCAGGTAACCCTATCCACCCGAGTTAAGACAAAGACAGGAGAATAACCTAGTGGTCTTGTCTCCATTTTAATTTGAACATGAGAGGTCGACATGGCTCCCAACCACTTCATTGATTACTATGCCATACCCTTTACGGGAAACTTCTGAAGGGAAAGTTTTAGTATATATGAATTATTATGTGAAGATACTAAATTTTTATAACTTTAGTTTTACATATACTGAAGTGTTAGCTTATACTTAATACGTAATATATATGAGTTTTAAGATTTTGACTAGTAATTTTTTTTTCTTAATTCAAATGTATATATAATAATTCATTGCTTGTTAAATTGCTAAATGCAAAGAATTAGTATAGCAACTATTTGACCAATATGTGACAATAAGACCATTTAGATATTTTGAATTACAAAATGAAAATCCACCTAATTAAAGTAATATACAATAGTTTCTTAGATATATGCTCACTGATGCGTAAGTTATAGACAGATGTTTGCATCGCCATAACATTTCACGAGACACGTTTGGTTGAATACAAAAGTTAAGAGAGAAAGAAAAGCATTTGAAATTTGTGATGTAAAACAAGTCACACAAAGACGTTTGCATCAGTCATTGCTTCCTCCTTTTCTTTTGATGACCAATATCAGTCATTGCTTCCTTCATACTCGAGGTGAACTCCCCAGCATAGTTCCTTCCTGTATCCTTCAGATAGCTCCAACATGTAATAATCATTTGGGTTCTTCCCTTCTTTATTCCCAGAAGCAGACCACAATCTTTCAAACGGTATATAGAAGCAACAAATGAGATCTGCCAACTCTGAATATGCAGGGATGTTACAACTGAAGGAGTATATTCTTTCAGGGTCAGATTTGCAGACCAATGTAGCTTTTAATGCTAAGCTCGGTCTAGTAGGACCGTAACTTATCCAAAAACCCATGAATTTATTGGTATACCAAGATGGGTTCAAATCAATCGAGTTCTTTTTTTGATTTATGACCTGATAATCAAACAACTCTGGAATTCTGACTCCAGGAAAGGAAATGATAAAATGAACCCTCTGGTTGAAGTCACACTGCATGCAGTAGAAATTAAGAATTATTACTACTTGAAATCAATTTGACAACAATATTCAACATGAGTGGGATAGATAAGAACCTGGATGCATGTCCTGCGAAAATGCTCTAGGAACTCATTAACTTGTTCGCTTGAGACAGCTCCATAGTCGGATATCGAGAGCACCTTCAGCTCAAGACAACAAATTAGGAGATCTCTGATGCTATTCAAGGCTAAATGATAATCCGCAAATAGCATTCTCAAATTTGGGGGTAGCTCCCCTGATAGTTCATTAAGATTCCGACAGAATTGTACGTTCAGGTGATAAAGCCGTGAGAGTTTGTTGGTGCTTTTAGGTAAACAAGAAATATTGCTTCCACCTACAATCAACTTTTCCAGAAAGTGCAAAGATCCTAAATCCTCAGGAAGTCCCCCCAATATGTTGCGATTACAAAGATCAAGTTCAGCTAAGGAGGATAAACCTGATACTTGATGCAAGACGAAACTCGAGGAATGCTGACACTATCGTTCATCATGTGAGAAACTTAACTTGCATAGATTGCCAAGCTTAGTGATGGAGGGAGGTGGTTGGGAGATTGCAGTATCACTCGCATCAAGTTCCTGCAGCTCCTGCAGATCAACAATGTTTTCTGGAAGCTTCTCCAGCTTTTTGCAACCTCTGAGGGAAAGACATTGAAGATTCATCAAATTACAGAGGCTGTCTGGTAGACTGACAAGATCCTCATAACCTTCCAGATAGAGATATTTGAGGCCTCTCAGATGCCAAATGAATGCTGGCACTTCTCTTATCCCAGTAGAATTCAGTGCCAGTATGTTCAAGCGATGCATATCTCCTTTGATTTCTGGAAACGTATCTAATTTGGGGCAATTAGATATCTTGAGCACTTGAAGGGATTCCATCTGAATAGAGCGTGGAAGCTTCTTTAAGTTCTCACATCTCTCTATCTCTAACCAATAGAGCTTGTTTTGAACTCCAAGAGATATGGGGAGCTCTACCAATCCAGAACACTCGGACTATGACAAGATCTAACAATTGTTGTGATTCAAAGAGGTTGTTTGGCAGTGTTGCAAGTTTATTACAACCTGAAACACTGAGACGTCTAAGATTTTGGCAAGTGTCCGGAATACTTTCAAGAACTTCACAACCAGTTAATTCCAAATATCCAAGGCCACTGAGAGACCGGGGTAAGCTTCCTATCCAGGGAGATCCTACATAGAGCCCTGATAAGCGATGCATATCTCCACAGATTTCTGGAAATTCTTGTAAGCTTGTGCATCCATCGAGATCGAGACTCTCAAGAGATTCCATGCTCACAAATTTTGGAAGCTTCTTAAGTTTGACACAACCACTCAAATTCAAAGAAGTAAGCATTCTGCAATTTCCAAGAGAAGGATGGACCTCTTCCAAATTCACACATGCAGATAAATCTAGTCTCTCCAAGTTTGGCATATCACCAAAATTAGGAGTTTTTGCTAACTCACAGCTGTCCTTGAGTTCCAAATGCTTCAAGTTGCTCAATTTCTATAAAAAAAACAGTGAACTTCAATAGTACTCCTAAAAAATATGTACTACTTATAAAACCGCAAATTATCCATGATAGATTGACATATGCACCAAAAGCTCTCCCAAAATAATTTCTTGGGATATGTAAGCTTTCCACCTTTTCTGTTATCTGTAAAGAATGAAACATATATTTAATGGCTAACAAATAAAAATGAAATTAATAGAAGTAAGAACTTTCGCAATTATTAATTACATTAAATATTGCTTACCAACTTTCCTTTAAAAAGGTCGCAAATCTCCTCGGGAAGCCATATTCTTTTGTTAGCGTACTCTTCCCGTATGACATGTTCACCCATTTCTCTTATCATATTATGCATCATGATACTATTACGTGTGTTGATGGATAACAGAGATTTTTCAATAAGGTCATCTATTAGAAAACCACGACTCCCGTCTCTATATAATCGTTCCAAACAATAATGAAAATTATGTCTGGCCAAGCATGCAACATCCAGAAATACAATATCTAGAAATAATTCCTCTTCATCTTTGTCCAGACCATCAAAACTAAGCCTAAGCTTTCCTAGGACATCCTTGTGAGGGATTCTCTTCAGCCGATCAATTATGTGTTTCCAGTGCTTTTTGTCTCGTCCGTAAAATGAAGAACCCAAAACTTTAAGAGCTAAAGGGAGTCTACCAGCATGCTCCACCACTTGTCTTGAAAGTTTCATAAAATCCTTTTTTGGTGATTTTTCTTTAAAAGCATGCCTACTGAACAATTCAAGCGCTTCATCCTCAGATAATAGTTGGACTTCATACACGTTTTCCCCGACGTAACTGGTTAACAGGTGTTTATCTCGTGCTGTTAAAATAATTCTGCTACCCATACCAAAACACTCTGGCCCTCCAACTAAATATTCCAACTGTTCTCGATGGTTTACATCATCGAGGATGAGCAGAACTTTCTTCCAGCGAAGCATATTCTTTAAAATATTGGGG
>DF361913.1:28198-51818 GCA_000787875.1 Solanum virginianum
GGTTTGTCCGAACCCATGACTAGAACTCTAGATATGCCCTTCATACGTGTAGTTGGTGGGAGGTGTCAGGTATTCCATGGAATTAGTTGAGGTGTGACAAGCTGGCCTGGACATCATTTTAATTAAAAAAATGCATTTTTTTGGCCAAAGATATCGGTTTGTCCGAACCCATAACTAGAACGCTAGATATGTCCTTCATACGTGTTATCGGTGGGAGGTGGCAGGTATTCCGTGGAATTACCAGGAATCACGGTTATAAAAGAAAATGCAATTTTTTTGCCAAGGATATAGGTTCTTCCGAACCCATAACTAGTACTCTAACTATGCGCTTGATATGTGTTGTTGGCGGGAGTTGACAGGTATTTCGTGGAATTAACAGGAATCATTGTTATAAAAAAATGCAATTTTTTTTGCCAAAGAGATTGGTTCATCTGAACACGTAACTAGAACTCTAGCTACGTCCCTGATATAAATGAAGTAACACCCAATCGTTCATTTACTTGTGTTTAATTCTTTATGGATGTTGAAAATTCTGTTGGTTGCTTTCCATTAGCTATTTATGAATTGTCGTTTCCTCATTTATGTGGTATTTGTTTGATTCATATTCCTCTTGCGTGATGGATGCCAGTGCTAGTTTTTTTTTTTTTGTTCGTAACCTTGTAATGGGGTAATTTGTCGTTGAGCTAAAATTGGTTTCCTGTTCCCTGAATTCCAACTAGGTTCTTGAGTTTGATTTGCTCAGTCGTTTAGGAAACAGAGAGAGAGGGAGAGCGAAATAGATGGTAAACTTAGCGAAAAAGGAGATGTTTGGACCCGGTAGATTGATGTTGTTTGTTCTTCTCCTGGAATGTGGTTATGAGTTGTTATTTGTGAATGACATGTGCGATCTGTATCATTGGCTATTGAATGTTCGTCATAGAGATATATGTAAATAAGCAAGTAGCGATTCATATTTGCTATTGAAACACGTGTTCGAACTGTCCACATTCAAAGAATTATTATTTTGCCATATGTCCCTGAAGATAAGGAAGTCCATGTTTAAGTTGCAACTCATCTGTTATTAACTATGGAGAATAATTGGATAGAAATCAGAAGTTTGAGAATGCATGAGAGCTATGACTCAAAACCCTTGTGGTTTGTAGATATAATGATGTCTTATTTACTAATATTTCTTATCTTACTGCTTACGAAAACCATTTCCATAGAAGCTGCTAATTTACTTAACCAATTTTGTACTCTAACTAAGTAGTTACCTGTTTACATAATTTCCTTGTGCACCATGCCTTAATCGGGATACCAAATTCAGCTCTTAATTACGTTACCGTATAGTCCATATGATTATCCATATGAAGGTTCAAATTTGAAAAGCGGGATGTAGATCATATTACATTACTATCAAATCCATATTATTCAAGTTCCGTTCACAATATTATCTGACCAGATATGACAAATATTAGTTAAAACCTGAACCAGATGCTGGAAATTATGCTGAGATATTGGGAGTAACTTTTGACAAATTTCTGACCGTAAAACTAATTTATAGTAATTCAGGTTAGATGCAGTTGTGTTTGTTCAGAATGATTCAGGTTATATGCAGTTGTGTTTGTTCAGGATGTTCTAACAATTATATTCTGACTGATCTTCCATCTTATCCAGAAATCCCTCTATATCGTTGAATTCAAATTGCCATCATTGTGTTTGTTTGAGCTTTAAATGGAGGTTTATATAATACAAACAATGTTGCAAAACTGTAGTCTAACAAGTGTTATGCTTTGCAGTCAGAATGGGAAGTTCAGCTATGGATATGCTAGCTCCCCCGGAAAAAGGTCCTCCATGGAGGATTTCTATGAGACAAGAATTGATGGTGTTGATGGAGAAGTAGTTGGTCTCTTTGGAGTTTTTGATGGTAACTCTTCTTTCTGTGTAACTTCTCCATTACTGGAATAAAGTGCATGAACTGGAATAAATGAGAAAAGACGGACCTCGATTTGTTGTTATGTTTAAGCATTTATTGTGTCATTTAAGCTTTGGCAAGTAGAAAGACATCAGTCTGACGATTATAAATTTGTCGAGCTAATGTTGTTTAATACTTCATAGATCTTTATATTTTTTCCATTTATATTGGGTTTGGAAGGTGAGTCTTGAGGATTGCTGCCATTGTCTTCTACAAGCATTATCTTTTGTCAAATACATAGACAGCCCCCTTAACTAGTTTGGAATCTCCATATAGTCACTTGAATTAAACTTGGTTCAATTTGAACTTCAGATCTTTATTAAAACTGTGCCGTTTAGACACGTTTTTCTTGATAATCTCAAAGTAAGATGCGTATGTTTGCACGCGCTGGCATGGAGGAACAACCAATTCAGCGACGCTCCGTGGTTTTTTTAAACCCAAAATTGATTTTTAGTAAAAAAAAATTGACCAAAGGAAAAAAAGGCTAGCCTCCAATAGACCAATGCCACGTGGTTTTCTTACCCAAAACAAATTTTGAATGAAAAATTTTACCAAAGGAAAAAGCTAAACCCCAACCGATTACCTTTACACCAAACTTCATCTCCTTCACCCGTAGATCACTTCTCCCGCAAAACACTATCTTTTCCATCTAACAATCATCATCTGCACCATAATAAATTCATCAAATTAAGAAGGAAACTTCCTACCGTCCCTCTCAAATTCCTCATGCAACTTTTCCTCCCCGGCTGCCACATCTTTTGCTGCTCTAAAACATCTAGATCTTTCCTGGTTCACTTTTGCCCTTGGTGCAATACCAATTTGTATATCTTTGTTAATTTTTCTTTTTTCAGGCTGCTTAAATAAAATAATTAGACAGATCCAATTTCATGCCAAGCTGGTCAAATGTTTATCCAATTGGGTATTTTTACCTGAATTTTGCTCTTATTTCAGGTCATGGAGGTGCTAGGGCTGCAGAATATGTGAAACACAACCTTTTCAGTAACCTGATCAGGCATCCCAAGTTTATCTCGGACACCAAATCGGCCATAGGTATCTTAACATACTATGAAGTATAATTGCCATGTTCCTTTTACTAACACCTTATCTATATCTTTCTCATTCATATATTTGTTTCTGCAGCTGATGCATACAACCATACAGACTCTGAATTTCTGAAATCAGAAAACAATCAGCACAAAGATGCTGGATCGACTGCTTCTACTGCCATACTTGTGGGCAATCGTCTACTGGTTGCAAATGTTGGCGATTCTAGAGCTGTTATCTGCAGGGGTGGCACAGGTAAGGATTAGGCGATTCGATTATTTCTTATTTGGCTTTTGGTTCCTGCTCAGAGTATTTCACCTCAAGAATATGATGAATTTTGGTCCCTTTTATCCGAAGAAGGCATGCTCGTTGGACCATGTCTTGATAGCCAATGCTTTTGTGATTTTCTGTCCTTGATGTAATCTGAAAACTAGGTTGGTCATTTTCAATGAGTTTCTATATCTCAACTTCCCTTTAAAGTTTTTGCTTGAATGCTTTGGGTATTATGCATCTACCGTGAAGATGTTACCAACTGTTTTGCGAGATCTATCATGTCGAATTAATTCTTTATATTGTCGGGCATCATTTTTCGCTTGCTGAAATTTTATAGACTTTTCTTGTTATACAAACTTCAACAGTCATTCGTGTGAAACATAGCTTTTGGAATTTTGTGCGGTGTCATGTCACGGAAATGGTAAATAATGATAGTTATAACAGTTATGATAATAGTAAGAGTGATAACATGATTCTTTTTTCCTTAAATTCTGATGGCCAAGAAATCCTTCTAGGACCAATCACAGCCTTCTAAAACTGGAGATAATGGACTTGCCTCTCTATCCTTCTCCACTTCAATATACCAAGCTTAGTTTGCATGGCAGAGGGCTCAAATATGTGAACCTAAGTCACAAGTTCCTCAATCTTTGCCACTTGAATTGAACCCTGGGGCAGGGAGATAGCAAGAGTTTGTTATGATTTGATGTCCATTTACATTTACTCCCAACTTTATCCTTGATGGATATTTATATCTCTCATTTAATAATAAATTCATATATAGAACCTTAACTCCACGTCAACTTGCAAGTGCTCTTTCATAGTTTCGTGAGCTTGAATAGCTGAATATTTCATCATTAAAAACTTCTTCATTTTGTTACGATTTCAATTGTGTGTTGGTATGACTTTAAGCTTTGTGCTGCATTTCCGACCTATGGCATTTTAATCCCTGAATACTGAATCAAGTCAATAAGGGCATACAATTTGGCATAAGCTTGCAGGCATGCTTGCTGGTCCAGTATAAGTCCTTTTAATCTGTTTAGAGAGTGTGTGTTGGTAAACAAAATTTCTGAAACTGTTGGATATTAGAATGAAGTCAATGAAACAAGTCCAAATGGAGTGAAGGCGTGCTTATTGTTGGCTGTTGTTGTACTAAATATGTCTAGAGGTAAGTCGACCTCTAACTATGGTACTCCCTATGAAATCTCTGTTAGAATTAGAGAATCAAACTAATGAGTGCCGAACACTTCATATGAAGGCACCACAGCTTTAATCACCAAATGCTGTGACAGGGTTTTTTTTGTGCCCACAGCTTTAATTACCAAATGCTGTAGCAGGGTTTTTTTATTCTTATTAAGGTTTACTTTTCTAATTACTTGGTCCTAACTCTATGATGATCTGTTTTCATCATGCTGCGGTGTAGAAGTAAGGTTTCACAGCTCTTTGAAATCGGGGGAACAAGATGAGGAACTTTACCTTTTGTTTTAGAGAGAATAGAGTAAAATATACGTGCATTTGCATATTGATTGTATATATCCTGAAATATTGTGGGAATATGGAAGATATCATGTCATGCATATTTCTTAATCCATAAAGAAGGCTTTCTTTTGCATTGCACTTCATGTCTTGGTTCACTATGTTTTGATAAGTCAGATGGTTGATCAAGAATCACTGCCACAGATTAAAACTTAAAGAAATTGGAAAATTGGTGCTGGTTCATTTCTTCTCTTTCTTCTTCAACTCTCATGAACAGCATCTTTGTTGTTGTTACTTGCTAAGCTGAAATGGTAATTTTTAAAATCCTTCTGTACTATCTTGGCAAATGAATGCAATGGTAAGAGTTTTCGCTGTGTGACAAGGAGGTCATGGGTTTAAGCCACAAAAACAGCCTCTGCAAGATAAGGTGGCGAACATAAGGCCCAATGTGGTTCGGCCCTTCTCTGGACCCCATGTATAGAATGTATTGGCTGCCCTTTTTTTAATGTTTGTTACAGTACGGTATAATCTTTGATTACTAATTCATTACGACCCTGTAGTTTTTCTCAGTCACCTGATTGGGATGCTAATTTCATTCTCAGCTATTGCTGTTTCTCGAGACCACAAGCCTGACCAAACAGATGAACGACAGCGCATTGAAGATGCTGGAGGTTTTGTGATGTGGGCTGGTAAGCCCATCACATTTGGCAGTCCCTTTTTAGTCAGTTGATAATTTTTCTAAATGTCGTGCAATTCTAAACATAATGTATTGGGTTACAGGTACCTGGAGAGTTGGAGGTGTACTAGCTGTTTCTCGTGCTTTTGGCGATAGACTTTTAAAGCAGTACGTTGTCGCTGATCCAGAAATACAGGTAACTTGAAGAACTTGATTATTGTTTCAATAGATGAATTAGGACAAAGAGGATGTTCATGTTTTGAAATGAATATCAAATGTTCTCTAGATGTATGTTTTTGGCACATTTCAGAAACTACAGTAGTTGGTCCTCATTGTATCACATTCCCATCTTTTTCGCAGACTCTTCTGCTTGATTGCATTTTTCCATCTCATAAATATTTTAGGAAATGTCCGACTTTGCTGTAGCAGCTGATAGCCCGTTTCTTTTGGAAGACACTTTGATTGAATCTTTATTGCTCTTTATATTTTTTGCATCTCATACACCTTAATGTTTTTGGTGTATTTGTGGACATAATTTTCTGTTCGAAATACAGGAGGAGAAGGTCGATGGCTCTCTTGAATTTCTTATCCTTGCAAGTGATGGACTCTGGGATGTTGTGACAAATGAGGTTAATAATTCTTCCCATTTTTCTTTAAGGAATCAAGAAACATTAGATATCTAATCTATCGCCATGGTTTTACTTTAACTATCGAGTAGTTTATAGTGAATTATCAATTTGATCATATCTGCAGGAGGCTGTAGCAATGGTTAAGCCGATCCAAGATCCGGAAGATGCAGCTAAGAGGTTGATGCAGGAAGCATATCAAAGAGGCAGTGCAGATAACATCACCATCGTGGTTGTCCGTTTTCTGGGTAACCAAGAAGGTTCCTCACGCGCTCTCTCGGCTTAAGAAGTAATTGCCACTTCTAACTTGTGGTAATCTTCAGACAAGAAAACCCATAGGACTTCTACGTAAATATTGAATATAGATAGACTTCTGGGTTTATGTTGTAACGAATTTTTAGAAATGAACATTGTCAAAGCTTTTCTCTAACTTGTGAGAAATGTTCAAGAGTTAATCTGGCATAGTCAAATCTAAATTTGTTGCTGTTCTGTGTTGCATATAACAGTCCGACTTTTCTATAACAATATTCATTGTGGATCCACGATCTTTCATGTTATGTTATATTATACGTTCTTTACAACAACATTTCACTGTAGCAGCCAATAGCAGCTGTACTTTCTTTTATCATTGCATTAGTTCCTTCACCAGTAATCTTTACAAGAACATTCACCATCTCTAAAATGATGAAACCTGTTTCTATCTCTAACGATGATTTCGCGATCATAAACCTTTGAGATCAGCTTGCTTGCTTGATGGCAGTCTCTGCAAACGCGTAAATTCTTAGTGATTCGAAGAACTTCCCCAGGTTTACTCTTCAATAACCCGAAAGCAATAGCCAGTTTCTCACTATGATAATACAAAGGATTCTCTGTTTCTTCTTCATCAAAATACTGTTGCAGTCCATCAGAATCTGGAACATAGCCTGCAGATTTTATACAGTCCAGCATTTCGCTTACTTTGGCGTATATCTCTTTAGCTTGAGGATGAGTTCTTCCTCCTGCAATGAACTCGTTGACAACGCCTTCTAATTCAACGATGGAGAAGCCAGGTACCTTTTTCACTCCTCTGTCATTCATCAACTTTCTTACATTGGCAACATCTTCCCATCTCCCTGCATAGGCGTATAAGTTAGCTAACAGCACATATCGACCACTGTTCTGAGGTTCTAACTCGATCACTTGCTTCCCTATCATTTCTCCAAGCTCTATGTTCTTGTGAATCCTACACGCGCCAAGAAGAGCACCCAACACACCTACGTCAGGACTCATAGGCATCTCGTTTATGACCCTTTGTGCTTCTTCCAGTAATCCAGCTCTTCCGAGCAAATCAACCAAGCAACCATAATGCTCCATGCCAGGTTCAATGCCATAAGCTTCTTTCATGTGACGAAAATAGTGTTTTCCTTCTTCAACCAACCCTGAATGAGCAGAAGCACTGAGTAGATTCACGAACGTTATGTAGTCTGGGACTACCCTCTCGCGCTCCATATCCTTCAAAAGCTCAATGGCAGCCTCTCCTTTCCCATGCATCGCCAACCCTCCAATCATACAATTCCACGACGATATTCCTTTTCTTGGCAACCCTTTAAAGAACTGAATAGCCTTGTTTAAGCAGCCACATTTGCAATACATATCAATAATCGTAGTAGCCAATTTCGAGTCTAACTCAACCCCACTCTTCTTGACATGATCAACTATCCACTCACCTTGCTTTAACGCTCCAAGTCGCGTACAAGCTGATAACATACTAGCAGCAAGAAACTTATCAACCACAACACCCTCAGACCCCATCCTTTCGAACAAAGCAAACGCCTCCTGAAACTGGTTTTTCTGCACATAAGCTGATACCATAGCATTCCAACAAACAGAACTCTTCTCCTGAATCGAATCAAACACTCGAAAAGCTTCCTCAAGATACCCCAATTGAGCATAACCACTAATCAATGTAGTCCAAGAAACATCATCTTTCTCACACATATTATCAAACACTTTCTTCGCTTCCTCCAAACATCGAAAATTCATGTACATATGAATCAAATTATTCTGCGAAAACCGATCAAACCCGAACCCAAACTTCACTACATGACCATGAATCTGTTTACCTTCTTCCACAGCATTGTCAATACAACAAACTCTAATAAGAGGAGGAAAAGTGAAACTATTAGGCCGAACCGAACGTTCTAACATACACAAGTAAAAAAGCAAAGAATCTCTCAGCATTTGAGATTTCAAGAAACCCCTAATAACAGTATTGTAGATAAAAGGGTCTGGTTCAGGCAATTTATCAAACAACTGGAGTGCATAGTTCAAATCGCCCGACTCCGATATTGCACAGAACTTAATAACTCGACCCATTGCGTCATTGTCATAGGAGAGGCCAAGCTTGACAATTTGGGCATGGAATTGTTTGAGTTCAGACATTGATGAGCATGATCCTAAGCCCCTTAAAATTGTCTTGTTGGTTTTGTGTGATGATGGAGGTTGTGGGGTAGGATTAACTTGAAGAACAGAGGCCATAGCTGCTCTGTTAGTTGATTGCAAAGCTGCTAGTAAGCTACTTGTACAAGTTGAGTGAGTAGCTACATGCAAGATAAGCTACTTCACAAAGATAGTGGTAATTTGTAAGCTACTTGTAAGCTAGCTGAGGAAAATGGTGGTAATTTATTATATTTTTGACATGGCCCATATAATATATATAAATTTGAACTTTTATTTATCAAAGTGAACATATTTTTAATTTTTTAAAATTTTATTTTCTGTGTAATTATTTATTTCGATTTTGGGTCAAAAGTTGTCACTTTTTTGAATGTCAATGCACCTTTTCTGATTTTTCTTATTTTTGGAAGCAATATCAAATAAAAATTATGCTTTGTTTTTTTTAAAATTAATTTCTTCTCTCTCACCCTTTTATTACCTTTTTCCGTCTCTTTTCTCTCCATGGCTGAAAATTTTTGAAGTCTCATTTATTTATTTTTTCTTTGTCTACGTCTTTGTTGTGGCAGCCATTGTTGAAACTTCCTAATACTCACAACAAAAGTAAGGATTTTACCAATGTCTATACCAATATATCACTATAAATCTGGCTACATACATATTGTAGCCAAACTATTTCTTTCCCAAACCAACCTTATACAGACACTATTTTTCAAATAAATACCATAACAATCTTTGTTATCAAATATTCACCAAAATAATAAATACTTAAGTATCAAAGGAAAACCAAAAATACCAACAATAAAAATTAATGTTTTCACCAATGTAAATACCATCTTAACACCATACATCTAGCAAGATACATATTTTTATCAAACTTTTCCTTTCGTATATAATCTTCATACCAATACTATTATCAAATATATAACATAACAATCTTTGTTACCAAATATTCCAATTATAAGATACCAAAAAAACATAAAATACCCACAACAAAAATCAAGGTCTTTACCAATGTCTACACTAATATATCACAAATAAATCCGGCAACATACATATATAAACCAAACTTTTTCTTTCTCAAATATTTTTCATACATATATTATTACCAAATAAATACAATAGCAGTATTTGGTTTACCAAATAATAAAAACTTAAAACACAAAGGAAAACAAAAAACACTCACAATAATAATCAAGGTTTTCACCAACCTAGAGACCAACTTAACATCATACAATTAGCAAAATACATATTTTTACTAAACTTTTCATTTCATCGCAAACAATCCTTACACCAATACTAATACCAAATAAATACCATAGTACGAAATAAACATTCACAAAAATAATCAAAGAGAGAGATTTTAATGTAAGAGAGAGACTTTAAAAGATTGTAAAGCCTTTGTACTCTTTTAATGTAAGAGAGAGAAAAAATACATGGACATTAAATACACATTAAATGTAGTTGGTTGCTTGTTGCTATTTTTTTCCCCGATGCTATCTACACAATTTATATTAATTGAACTATTTTTTTGGTTCACATGTTTTCTGTTTTTTTAAATTTTTTTTTTATTTTTTTTTTGATCCATATGTACAACGTTTGAAAACAAACTATAGATATTTGATTGTAAATAATAATTGTGAAGCCTAACATGTAATATTCTCTCTAAAAATAAATAGAAAATTTTTTTGCTCTTTATAAATTAATTTAGGATGTTGCTCGCAAAGCTACTTGTAAGCTAGTTCAAGAAGCTGATTGCAAAGCTGCTTCTAAAAGTTGCATTAGTAGCTATGTACATAAATTTAGTGGTAATTTATAAGCTACTTCATGAAATTAGTGATAATTTGTAAGGTACTTTAGGATAGAAATGTTAACTATTTCATGAAATTTATGTGACATATTTTTTTGATGCATGTTGAAACTAATGATGTATATGAATAACTTGATTGAAATGTGGCCTATGGTGAGCAATTCGAAAAATTTTATTTAGTATATAAACCATGTTTTACTAAAAATCAGGGACGTATTCAAGATTTGAAATTTATGAATTCTTATAATAGCCTTAAGTTAATAGTACAATAATAATACTGACTTCGCATTCAAATATTTTATAAATATTTTCTAAAACTTTAGTATATGAACTAAGAATAAAGCTATTGAATTCGCTTGAGTCCATAAGCGATTCTCTATATTCTTCCGTATTAAAGATGACTTTATATTTATTCGTAAGTTAACCTAACCAAGTAGGCAAGAAAAAATGGAATAAGCTCAAACGAAAAGAAAGTAGATAAGATATTTGACATTATTCCATTTTATACATATTTCAGAAATTGAAAATCTGTACAAATTCTTTAACTTTGATGTAATAGTTTAATTCCTTAATCTAAGTAAGTTAGAAAAAATAAGTCTTTTATCGTAATATAATACAAGACATAAGATAGTTTTTGATTATAATCCATGATATGAATTTAGATATGAGGATATAGAAGTTACTGAATAATTAAACTTGTTGATATTTATCGTTGTGTTAATTGCATTCTTATAGTTTTCACTTTATATATCTATCATCATCTAGTTTTTATATTCCGATTACTATACTATTTTGCTATTATATAGACTTTGTGCTATTTCTCTTATCAGTTATTATGCTTTCTTCTTCTTTATATTTGAATTTGCTGAATTTATAAGGTCCCATTTTTATACCCTAGAGTGCATAGTAGAATTATAATTAATAATTCAATAAAATATAGTGCCTAACACTACCTTTTTTTTTGGTCATTTTTTTTTATTTATTTATTAGAAGGTTGATAATTAGAGGACCATTCATTATTGTCAAAGATATGAAAGAATCAAATCTACCAATAAACTTTCAATTTTGATACACTGCGGTCCTCCCAAAATTTAATAATTTTAAAATCGTTTGATTCGCAGATTAAATTATTTTAAATTATAATTATTAAATAATTATTTCATCTTGTGAGTTAAAATAAAATAATATCAAATTAAATAAAATAAATTAAAATGCGAAAGCTTAAATTTATAATTTGTTTAGTTAATAATAATCTATCTCAATTTATATATCTTTTTTCATCAATAAATATACCAATAACAATAACAACAATAATACATCCAGTAAAATTCTACAAATAAGGTTTGGGGAGGGTAGAATGTACGCAGACCTTAACACTCTCTCATAGAGGTAGAGATGTTATTTCCTGAGAATCCTTATCTCAAAACACATAAGCAGAAAAAAATAGATATAATATAAAAGAAAGAAAAAAAAACACAAAGAGTGATTAGTAATAAATATACCAAAATTTCAATTGATTTTTTTCTCTTTATTGTTAGTATTGAAAGAGACTAATGGGGCCCTGTATTTTAGCCATTATTTTGGAGGTTGACTAGAGTGTCAATTCTTAATTTTATGTCCACATGAAATTAAAAATAAATTAAATAATAGTAAAAAAATAAAAATAATAATATTTTAATAATAATAACAATAATTAAATAGTCTTCTCACAATTTTTGTCCAAGTAAAATGACAGCAGTGTAATGGAAAGTCCGAATGATCTTATCCTCCAATGTTGACATCTAATGAATCAATTAATAATTTGATATTATCTAGAAGTAAAGTGTGATGATCGATTTTGTTTTAATCAGAAATTTTGAGTTTAAACTATCTATAATAATATAGTGATAGAGGGATTTTTTTTATTTTTTTAAATAGATCTTGCATAATATTTAGAATCAATTTAATGAACTAATTTCTTTTTAAGGAAGAACTCTCGAAGAAATTTATAGCCGCTATTTTTTATTGCAGATTAGATAATTTATTTTTCATGGAAATTTCAGAATAATTTATCATCACTCATATCTAGTCCGTTTTGCGGATGGATTTTGAGATGAGAGTTCCTAGAAAACAGTCTCCCTACTTAGGTAGTGATAAGGTCTGCATACATTCTACCCTTCCCAGACCCCGCTTATGGAATTTCACTGGGTATGTTGTTGTTGTTATAATTTTCGTCATAGTCTAAAGAATGTGAACTGCACTAGGCAAATTCTATGCAACAGACTCGACTCAGAAAGCATTGAGAAGGGATGACACATGAATGACCATTCTCCAAATAAATGGATCCAAATCATACATGAGGTGTAAATTGTATTTGACAAAATTTGGTGTTAAGAGCTCGATTGAAAAGAATTTCACCTTCTTCGTTATGGAATCTCACTTATTGTCAGTGGAGTCGAAATTTTTGAGTTTAAATTTGAAAAAATACACATAAATTAATTGAAGAAGGTTTAACATCTGCTCTATATATATATATATATATATATATATAAATTATTCGAAAGTGAAAATAAAGTACAACAATTAACACGAAATAAATTGAGTACATGTATATTGTGATGAATAATTTCATTTTACTGTTTGTCCTACTTTATTTTCACGTTGAATGTTGGCTAATTTTAAATAATTTATCATAATTCTACCACTAAATTTCTCGTAACTGACAAAAATGTTCTATAATCCATCGTTTAACAAGTTTAAAGACAAATTTAAACCACAAATTTCTGTTTTTTCCTATTGGTAGTACCTGAAAAATAATTAGTAAATTACACAAAATAACATCAAAAATCATGTACTTGCTCTTGTTTTAATCAAAATTTTTGAATTATCAAATTCGAGTTTTAAATATAAAAAATATTTTTGATAAGGAACTCTTTCTCCCTAAGTGAAGATCAATGCAACACAATATAAATTTCGAACAGCAAATAAGAAAACAAAAAGTTACACAAAAGGAAAAACAAAATTAGATATATACACATAATTGCGAACTTACAATCCGCGTCAACACAGCAACGCGGAAAAAAGGAAACTAAAACAAAATTTGATGTTTTTTTCCTTTTTTTAAACTTAAAATAAATACACATAAATAAAAATTAAAACGTCGGAACGACGCCGTATGAAGCATCGGCGGCGATGAGTGAATCAATTTCAATCTCAGTACGCTTAGCGAATCTCCCTTTGATTCTGGGTCGAGTCTCAGCATAAGCCTTTCTAGAAGCATATCGAATCGTCTTCTCAAACTTTCTATTCTTCCTCTTCTCTCTGTACCTCATTACCCTAGCTTCTCGATCTAAGCCGGAAACTGGACTCGGTACAACGTCGGCGCCGGCACCGGTAGATGAGGTCATCACAAAGGTGTTTGATACATCCGTCGTCGCACTGTGGTCCGGCACAACTCCGACGTCCATAGATGACGATGAGACCTGGAAAAAAAAGGCAAAATGAGATTTCCTGAAGGAGAAGGTAGAAGAAAATTGAAGAGAGAAGATGCATACACTTTGGCTAATGGATTGAGAGTTGAAGTTGTACATGTAAGGTTTAGATCCAGTGAAATCCATTTCATAGGTAGGGAATCCGTCGACAATCGGACCTGGTAGATGAGTACTCGCTTCATTGTTGCTCTGCACCGGTACAACTCCGTCGGAGCTGTAATGGCCGTGTTGATGTTGCTGTTGATGATGAACGGTATGTGATTTTTGCTCACACGACATTAGATCTATATCTAAATACGAATCCATATCATTAAACAAGTAATCAGCAGATTTATACTGATCATTTCCTTCTTTCGGCGTCGGAAGTATCCACGACGCAGCTTCAGCTTCTTCCTCCGGTTGAGGAGGATCCTCATTAGTACCGTCAAAGTACTTCTCATCATCACCACCACCACCACCTCCACCGCCGTGAGATTTCGCGACGGCGGAGTCGTAGAAAGGAACTACCGGAACACGCTCATGCCGACGAGCTAACGGATTTGCAGAGTGTATATCACGGTCGCACGTGACGCATAGAGCGGCGGCGTCTGCCTTGCACGTGACACTCGCCGGAGCTTGCTCACACACTTCGCAAACCCAGACACGAGCGTGCCTCGACGCTAGCTTGTTCGCCTCATGGATTTTGCAGTCGCATTCTAAGCAGAGAAACGCCGAATCTGCCCGGCAGAACACCGTCGCCGACGTCGTTTTGCACGAGTCGCATAGCTTCGCCGTCAAACTCCAATTCTCCGATCCCATTGTTTTGCTTCTCTTCTTCACTTTTATTTTTCTCTGTAATTCAGAGAATCAAAAACTGATTTGCTTTCTCTCAAAATTAATTTTTTTTATTACAAAGACTGACTAATATATATAAGTAAATAGTAACTCAGTTTCTTTGTTTGAGAAAATGACAAAAATGGTCCCTTACATTTTAGGATAGCTTCAAAATAATAATTTTAATAAGTATTCGGACGTACGATTTCATCTCGTGATGTATAATTATGAGATAAAATTAGTATTTAAATATATAATTTTATATTATGAGATGAAATTTCAATTCTATAAAAAGCTTGATTTGAGAATTTTGTATCATGATTTTACATTTTTCAATTAAGAAATTGATTCACAAATTTATATTTTGTAAAAGATACTATTAAAAAAAGAGACAAATTCGATACACTAAAGTTTCCGTTATATGTTGAAAAAGAGCCTAACTATAATGATCTATTATCAGTATATCTATTTTGCATTTTATATCTATCAATAATTTACTTTATATGTAAACAAGGTATACAGTTACTTAATATTTATTACTTCTATCAACTTTTAAATTATTTATGCTGAATTTATCCATTACTCTAACCAATCAAATTTATTAGTATTTTTCAAAATTATTTATATCAAATATAATTCATGTTCAATTTTACTTTTTTATTGAATTAAAGTTCAATCAATATAAATGTTGTATATTTAAGAATATTTTGTAATAACATATTATACTTCTATCATGAACTTTTACTTATTTAGCATGATCATATAATGAATTGGAAAATTTTGATAATTTTTATAATTTATGAATTATTTACATTTATGAGCAAAAAATACATCTTAAAATTGTTCAAACAAAATTTTAACTTCATCTCGTATGATTTTATATTATGATTTCAACTCACATGACTAAACAGGCTAAGTATAAATTGATTAATTTAGATTTTTTTAATAAATTTAATATTTTTAGTTTCCATAAAGTATTTAACAATTAATATCTTAATTTAATTTGAGAAAAAAATTAAACATAAACACCAACATAGTCCATCAAATTCTAAAATATCCAATACAAGAAATTTGCACTAAACATTAAGTAGATATCGCAAAATTTCACCTCAAAAAAATTACACCAAAAAGATAACGATTTTTTTTTTTTGCAAATTACACTAAATCTATAGATATGAATTTTTGCTAATTTATTTATTTTCTCATCATTTTTGTCAATTCTAATAGATAATGTTTTGTAATTATTTGGCATAGATGGGAAGTGTGAACTCTAGCTTACTTAAAGAATCAAAATTATTCCATACATATTTAAACAATTATTTTGAATCAATTTCATCATTTCTCTTCTTTATTTAAACTAGATTTTCTACTTATTATTCAGTATTTGATATTTACATTAGACGATTAACTAATCAAAGTTCACATATTGCAATTCATTTCTAGAGGCAACAAACATTTCTAACATAATTTTAATCTTATCTTTTAAAACACTTTTTAGTCGCTATTCTATATCTAGTAATTTTTTGCTTTTGCGCTTGATATACTTGATTCAAGATTCTTTTGGAAGCAGTCTCTCTATCTCTACGAAGTAACAGTAAGGTCTGCGTACACTCCATCCTCCCTAGACCCCACTCGTAGAATTTTACCGGACATGTTATTAGTGTTTATCTTTTAAAACTCTTTTTAATCACTATTCTATATATATATTTAGTTTTTTTTAAAGGTTGATATACTTAAGCCGAGGGCCTTCTGGAAACATACATTCTATCTCTCTGGGGTTATGGTAAGGCTAGCGTACACTCAAGTCTTCTCAAACTCCACTCGTAGAATTTTATTAGATATGTTATTGTTGTTTATCTTTTAAAACTCTTTTTAGTCATTTAATTATTCTATATTTAATATTTTTCTGTTTTTAGGGTTGATATACTTGAGTCGAGTATCTTTTGAAAACAATCTCTCTATTTCTATGAAGTAGTAGTAAGATTTGCGTATGCCTCATTCTACACAAATCTCATTCGTAGAATTTTATTTGATATATTATTTGTATTTATCTTTTAAAACTCAAACTCGTAATATTTAACCTAATTAAGAACGTAGAAATCTCGATTATCTCAAAGTGAGGGATATTTGGAAGACAACCAATAAGGAATGAATACGTGGGATGTTCTATAGCCAAACAAATTTAGCCATTAATTAAAGATGGAAAATAATAAAGTATCGTTTTATGTGAAGGGAAAATATATGTGTTGTCGTATAGGGGATGGGGTCCACTAGAATGCTAGAGCCGTGTTTGGATTGAATTGTTATTAAGAACATGTTTGGCATTTTTATAATCATAATGGAATGTGGGACCCATTGGTAGTGTATTTGGGGCCCACATTTCTAAAATGTGTTTGTGACTTATTTGTTGTACACTTTGGAGGGGGTTGGCTTTTCAAGCTTTTGGAGAGTCACGAGAAGTGTAATTATTATTTTTCATATTTTTGGGATATAAAAATGAATAACGCATATTAGGATAGAAGGTCGAATTACTAGACATAGAATGATATCAGGACTTATAGTAAAGTAGATTGGTAGAGCTAAATGTTAATTGTATCGTTATATATTGTGTTGTTATTGTCCATCATTTATTTTGTTATTTATATTGTCTATATAAGTTTTCATTTACTGTCCACTCTAGTCGTTGTTTCATATCTAATACTTTTTGCTTTTTGAGATGATATTTTTGAGATGACGTTCTTTCGAAAACAGATTTTTTATCTCTATGAGATAGTAATAAGGTTTGTTCATTTTTAAGAAATTTATTTTTTTAGAGAAAATATTTTGTAAATATTTTAATCAAACAAATATAGGAATACTATGAAAATATTATGGGATTTGTATAATTTTTATAATATGAAAATATTTTCTTCGTGTCAAACACAACCAAGGTGTAGAGTACTCTCTAATAAAAATAATTTTGTATTCAAGAGTCGGGACTTGAACTCAAGTAAGGGCAAACATGCGTTGTTCCAAAGCAATGACACATCTTTTTAAAGTATATCTCAAAAATAATATCATAGTTTTGTAACTGAAAATAATTCAACTTAAAATTTTTTTATTTTACTCTTAATAAAATAATTTATATTCGTACAAATAATAAAATATGATATGAATCATCACAAATTTCAAGATTTTCATATTTTCATTAATTTATATAATATAAATTAAGACAAAGAGAATTATTAATTAAAAGATGATTAGGTTCACTATGAAGCAAGAACATACTTTTTCATATTAAAAATTTTGCATGCTTAAAAATGCCATTTTCTCTATTTACAAATATATGTCATATTTCAAAGAAAGTTTCACTTATATAGTACTAACTACTAAAAAAATATAACCATCATGATTGGTGTGTTTGTTTAGCACCTTACGCTTTAAGTAAGAGATTAGGAATTCGATTTTCATTTTTGGTGAATGAAAAAAACTCTACGACCCCACCTTAGTGCATTGATACTTGGAATAGAGAATTAGTCTCATAAATGTCAGCCGTGGAATACCTTGAAAAAGAAAAAAATATAGGAAAATAAACCTTTTTTTGCAAATTAATTTAAAAAAATAAGTAATAATACATACAAACTAAAATCAAGATATAAGAATGACTATGATGTGACACAATAAGGCTATGATGGATGACTTAAGATCTATCCACAATTTTTTATTATACAATTCAAGTTCTCCAAGAAAGAAGGACACTATCTAATTAAAATATTTTTTAATGATCATTAGGTAGGAGAATGCTATTTATAAAGTTCTTTTCTTAAGTGGAATATTTTAGTAATTGATTTGACTTCTTATAATTACAATTTAATCAAATGTTTGACCAACTCTTAATAATTGGGAGTACTTAGCTTCTAGCCTTTGATTCATAAAATTAAGGTCAGTTTTTTTCTTTTTGGTTGGTTGGCAAAACATAGTTAAAATAATATTTTTCTTTGAATATTATTTTAAGGAATGGAATTGTTTCTCTCCTATTTAGATATTTTAAATTTGAATCTTGTTGAATAAATTTTTGATAGTAAATACTTTCCTCGGGTCTTTTTAATTATAAGATGGCTCTAATTTTAAAATTGATAAAAAAATAAAATATGTCATATATAAACTAACAATGAGAGAATTTCTTAACCAATAATATTTTTTCTAAAGAAACTCTTCACCTCCAATTTGAACTCTACGGATTATTTTCACCAAAAAATACTTTATAAAATCAAGCGATCATTTAATTGTCGGTTAAAAAGTAAATTATTCCTATATGAAAGTCAATATAACTCATCCTATATCGATAGAATTTTCATTGCTATGTGCTTTATAAAATTCAACACGTCAAATATAATAGCAATATTTAGTATCAATTTACAATTCTATATAATTAAGAATTACGATACAATTTATATATTATCTTATACCATACGTAAAAGATAAAATTAAATATCTAACATAATGATCTAATAAATTTTGCATAATTAATCTTTCTATTATTAATATTTACATAACTCTACATGTTTGAAGTGTTTCATTGATTTGGGACTTTATTATTGTCCAATACCAACAAATGCTTCACGTGGGACGGTTGGAATACCCACAAAATGGACATGCATTTAAAAATAAATAAATAAAATTTGGTCTAAATAATTTTTTTAAAAAAAATTTGTTCATACCATTTATAGTATGTTTATAGAATATTTTAATTATATATGTTATTAAAGATTATGATGAGATGAATAAAAAAAATATTTTATATCATATCTACATAAGATATCGCAATTAGTTCTTAATTGATTAGAGTCTGTTGTTAACAAACTTTTTTAACTTTGTTTCTACTATTTATAGTATGTTTATAGAATATTATAATTACGTCAAGTACGAATATGTTTCATCGCATGTTCGGGCACCTGTTAATTCTTTTGAGTTTCATTCCGTAACATACTTCAGGAATCGATACGCACAATGCCTAATGTCCATTTTTTACAACTAATACTTACCTTTTTTTTTTAATCAAATTTCATATATTTTTTAATTAATCTTTATAATCGTATTCCTTGTCCTATAAGGAACCTATTTCCTCTTTTTAATTACCTATAAATATATACATATTTACGCAATGTATGAACATAATATATCAAGAAAAAAGTGAAAAACAAAATCTAGTAAATTTTTTATTTTTTGTTTTGAAAAAAAATTAATTAGATGGTGTCCCTTGGGAAGATTATTAATGAACGTTGTCGTTCTCTTAACAAGCAATGTGTTTCAATGGCAAGTTTTATTCCTAAGGGACGTTCCTATGGACGTTATGGTCGAAAAAGGCGATATCGGATCGAAAATATTTGTCTAATTATTAGTATCGCTACGTTTATAGCAGTAGCGATGCCATTTTTGTATCTGGTTTATGATGCAATTTCCAGCGTGTTTGTTTAGTAAGTAGTTTATATTGTTCTTAGTTCGTTAGGGTTTATGGTTAATTAGTTTGGATTTATGTAAAGATGGAATTGATTTATTAATTTTTTTACTTGTTTTGGAATTTTTATGAGTTGTTATGATTATTAGTAATTGGATTTTGAAAGGTTTATTAAAAGATTAATTTTTGTGTTTTTGCTGTATTGGATATTTGGTTTTGTGGTTATGAAAATTAGGGTTTTGAGTGGATCTTGAAACCTGATGTTTGATAAATTTTCGTTTGTAAATTTGCTTTTTGTAATTGATCTATTGAAAATTCATGGAATATTGATTCACTCTAATATACTGGTCTAAAATTATTAGTAATAGTTGTTTAGGGTTTCAAGAGGCGTATTCAGAATTTCGAGAGAATGTTTGCATTGTTCTTTATCATAGAACATGTTTAACTTTTTAACCTTAATTAAAGAGGTGCTCTCAATCAGCATCCTGTTATGTGATACTTTGAGTGTGAATTCACATATTTATATTTAAGTATTTTTTTTAAAGAATACATATGATTGAAGAAAAGAAAGTATGAGTACATGTAAACCCGATGACCTCCACCTGAATACGCCTTTGTCTACTAGATCAAACCTCTTTTTCGGATTGAAACACCACCACTATGTAGTGTTTGGAGAGGGTATAATGTATGCCGACCTTACCATTATATCGTGGGAATAGAGAGGTTATTTTCAAAAGACCCTCGACTCAAGTGTAATAAACCCAAGTAAAATGAAAAGAAATAATGAAGAAGCAAAGTCTACACGCTAACAACAATAAAATCTGACACAATACAATATATGGCAAAAACTACAAGGATATAACTAGTAATACGATAGACATTAACAAACCTAAACCTCCATGACTAAGCACCCTCTACCTCTTATCCTTCTACTTTAATCCATGACGTTCATTCCTTCCTATCTGTAGGCATGTTCTCGGTGGTATGAGACTGCGCCAAAATAGTTTTAGACGATTGACTAAAATTGATAAGATCCCTTAAATTCTTTTGTTCGGTTGTCAAAATATTGTGATGGATTGGGCTGGGCTGGGCTGGGCTGGGCTTGGTATGAGGTTTCTTACATCAGACATGTCCAGATTTTAAGATCTGGGCCTATTGACTGTTGAAGGCTTCACATAATGGCCCATTAGAACTGAACCTAGGTGGATAGGCCCAATGTTGCTAAGAGAGAAAATGTGTAAAATAGCCACTTTTGGTAATAATTTCGTCAGATGGCCAATTTTTTGGATCACTTGTTAACATGTAGCCACCACTTTGAAAACTAACTTAGAAATAGCCACTTTTCAAAACAAAATTTATATTTTGATAAAAATATTCCTAAATAAAATACAGAACAACTTCAGTTAGGATGCCTATAGAAAATAAAGGTTGTTAAATTTTCATAACCCCAAATTATCCAACAAGATAAATTATTAGGTAGTGAAATGATATGGGTTTAACTCCAACTGGTTTAAATTTGAGATATCATTGGGGAGGGGGTGGGGCACCTAGTGGTTGGTATCAGACTATCAGTATTGAGATTCCGACTAATCTAAATTTTTATTGCTTAAGGGCCATTTAAGGAGAAAGTACTATCTATCAGATTTTTTTCAATATAGTTAAGCATAGAGAGATTATATTCAGGGCGGAACTACCCCTTTGTTAGGGGTTCATTCGAACCCCATTCGATGAAAAATTATATTATTCATACATGGTTATAGTAATTTTTTATATGTATATAATATATGTCGAACCTCCTTCGACTACGTGTGTTATCTTTTTAGATTTTGAACTCCTTCAGTGACAATTCTGGATCCGCCACTATTATATCCATTTTGAAAATAACCCTGGTTGGTTGTGATGTTTAGAAGAAAGGTGATGATGTATACCACTTATACACAACACATTAAAATTTTATTGCAAAATGAAAAAAAAACAAATGAAAGGGGAAGTCCATTGACACAATGAATAAAGACTACTAAAAGATTCTTGCATGATTGTTGAAATTAGAGTTAGATATCCTACCCCACCAAATATTGCTATAATAATATTTACTTGCTGTTTTCACAACTTCATTTAAAAGAATTTTTTCCTTTTAAATATTATATATATATAAAAAACTTTTAGAAAGTGAGGAAACATTAGTTGGTGGTATATGATGAAATGAGGTTTGATAAAAGTAGTGAAGAAATTTTAGGATATGGTATTGAGTTACCAAATCTAAAATAGTGTATGTCCTTTCACTTAAATGTACGGCCATTTTTATCTACTTGTATCATAATCATTTGCCCATGGCAATCTTAAAGAAGGATTAAGGGTCTATTGAAAGCAAAAAGTGTAATTAAGACGTTGTTGGGCTATATTAGCTTAAAAGATGTTATAATGTCAAAGATGCTATAATTGTCAAAGTCGACTCACATCATTAATAAGTTTCTCAGTTTTTTCAATTATTAATGTGAAACTTTATTCGCACACTCAACATTCATCAATAAATTTCTCAGTCTTTTCAACTATTAATGTGAGATTTTATTCGCACACCCAACATGTTGTCACTTCACTATGTCCCACCCATGTCTTTTGAGTATATATATTATGGTAATTGAAGCAATCAACTAACTTCTTCTTGTATGTATGTGTCCCTAAGCTTGTAAGAGTAAGTAAAACTGAGCCCTATGCCATCTTTTGAATTTGTCATAATCATTCTACTAACCAAGACTCTGATATCAGTTGTTGCGCTACATCAACCCAAATATATTTTTTACAAAGTGTGATGGATCAAGCTTGCACGATTTCTCCTCGAAAGTCTCATACTATTAAGAGATCATAAACGTTATATGTAGTTTTTATCACTTTTTAACTATCATTAACGTGAGATTTTATCTGCATACCTAGTAAAAATATTAATTCAATTGGCATATTTGAGATTGAAACACAATTATACATATACAAAGTCATAACTTTTGAGTGAGGAATAAGGAAACATGTTCATTTCCATTGATACAATAACAAACAACGATTAAATTTGAGTGAGCTGAAATCTCATTATCACCACCCATTAGCAAAAAGAATTTTATTACAAATGAAAAGATATAATAAAGATAAAATTAAGTAGTTAATAAAAATGTACTACTTGTTGTAAAACTATAGAGAAGTAAGCTAGAGAGTAGAGAGAAAGGAGAATTTCATCTATTGCATTACAAGAGAAATGACCTATTTATAGGCTCATACGTACATCCCCATAAATAGATAGAAATGTACTTTAAGTAAATACATAAATGAACCTAAAGATAGGAATGTATTAATTAATTAATTATAGATTCACGGACATCCACAAATACATGCATATTCATAACACTCCCCCTTGGATGTCCATTTGTTGGAGAATATGCCTCGTTAAAACCTTACTAGGAAAAACCCCGTGGGACAAAAACCTAGTGAAGAAAAAAGAGTACATATAACCTCCTAATTCAAAGGTGCCAGCAAAACCCAATGGAAGGAAAAACCATGCATAAGGAAAAAGAGTATATAATGTATTTGACTCCCCCTCATGTAGACATCATTCAACGTCTTTG
>DF361912.1:6614-37531 GCA_000787875.1 Solanum virginianum
CACGACGTCAACTACTACTGTAGGCATTGGTGGAAACTGAGGAAATTGACATTGGGAACTAGAGAATTCATTGTTTAATGGTTTGTTTATTCCTATATATATATATATATATATATATGTATATATATTCTTTTATCTTTTGACAACTAATGATAGTAATAGATAATTAGATATTAGACGTATCATATTTTATAAATCCCATCAAATTTATATTATTTGGAGGAATGAAGACTTAATCCTAAGTTTTAAATTAGGAACATTGGTTATAGAATTAATTGGATAATTTTCGGCTCTAGGTTAGGTCATATAGTAACATGGGTGTTGTTCGTTTCAAAATTTAATTGTAAATTCTTATTGAATTAGATCGTGGTATTCTGGATTCTATTTGAAAGGGGAAGACTCAAGCCCCACAGTGAGTGCTCAATTATTAAGGCAAGTGGACTTTCAAAATCTTGTAATTCTAGTAGAATTCTCAAATTTTCCTTTCTTCTATGTGTGATGTTGGACATATTTGTGATATTAGAAAAATAGGGTGAATATGTGTAAATGTAAGTTGGTGTGATTTTATAATACTTGAATTAAAAATGTGGTTGAGTGATGAGAATTTTATTTTGAGATATATTATTAATGTTGTATCGACACTATGGCATTATGAGTTATATTAAAATGTGTTATCTCTTCATTATTGTGTGAACATGCCCATTTGCGTCGACTTTGTGACAAGTGTTATGTGAACATGATAAAAAAGAAGAATTAAAGAAGATGTACTATTTCGAGGGATGTGTCATACGCCATGACGGATACTATAATTCGAGGGTCATGTCGCATGCCGCGACAGATACTATATTTTGAGGGATATATCGCACATCACGACGGATACTATGATTCGAGGGTCGTGTCTCACGCCATGACAGATGGATGGACTAAGAGTCTCCCAGAGGTCCCAAACTGTGAGACAATGGGTGTGTATCACTAGGAAAGACATGCATCATTATGCCTGACATCATCATAAAAGCATTGTATCTCATCCTTGCATATTTTCTGTAGCATGATGTTCTTTTCAGTGATTGATTGCATTATCATGTGAGTTATGTGTTGTGACTTGTGATGTGGAATTGTGGTACACTAAGAACTTACTTCTACCTATATTATATCTTGCTAGGCTGGCTAATTTTCTGTGCAGGTTGTAGTTGTAGAGGTAGGTTGGAATGAAAGGAGTTTGTGTATTGTATTGGACTTACATTGTTTAGTTTATTTACTTATTGGGTACCGTGTTATTTTTGGTACTCACCCCTTGCTTCTACACTTGTATAGGTTCTGAGCCCCGACAGTGAGTAGTGGTTTCCTAAATCATCTAAGGCTTCCCTAAAGATTTAGAGAGGTAGCTGTTGTCTTCTAGCTGACTCTCTTGTTCCTATTTCTGTAGTGCTTTGTTCAATTCGGGAAGAAAGACACTTTAGACTTGTGTTTCTTTGATTTTCTATATTGCTAATGGCTTGTACACGTGACAACCTGATTTTGAGAATTTTTAATTAAGTTGACTTATTATCCACAACTAGACTTTCATTTTTTTTATAATTTTGTATTCTTAACGCTATAGTTAGGTTGTAGGCTGACTTGTCTTAGTAGGTTAAGACGAGTGCCTTCACGCCCATTTTTGGGTCGTGACAAAAATGAATCACAATCTCAAGTCCACTTGATGCTAAGACATCCCACGATTTTTTTTAAAACATGTACTTATTCAAATTACGACACTTAGAATCGTAAGTAGAAATCATGGGAGTAGCTCGAACTTAGGAATAACCAAGTGAATATTGTCCTTTCATCTTGGGGACCTTTATTAAACATCTTTTAGGACAATTGTCAACATGCTTATAGCTTTGACAAATCATTACTTTAAAACTTAGCTTTAGTGCCCTAATCATCATCACAAATCATGTAGAACTTTGCTTTTTGAAACTAGGTGGGCTAGGCTTTTAAATGGAACAATCATAAATCATATAAATCATGAGAATATATTCCTTTGAAAACATGTAAAATAGCTCACATTTTATTGACAACAAAACTCATCATTGGGATCATCATCAATAACTCAATACATGTATATACTTAGTAATCTATCATAGGGATATCGTGAATATCATTTAATAACATAAAACATTATGAAATCATCATAAATATGCATAATATCTTAAAGGAGCTTAAAGAAAAAGTAAAAAACTTTAAATGGAACTTCATGGGTGGAAGGATACCCATAAATCAAGCTTACATACCTTAGAAGACTTAGATAAAATGAATCTTGAAGTCTTGGGAAGAACCTTGAAACTCTAGCCTTTGCCTTAACCTTTTTCTATAGAGAGTTTCGCTTTAAAGAAAATTGAGAATGGAAAAATGAAGGATATAATAGGGGTCCTAGGGCTTTAAGGTTTGGTTTGGGGGCCCTTTTGATCCAAAAAATGATGTGGTTTAGAAATAGAAATTGCAGAATTAACAAAACTGTCCTTCATTAAAACTGCTGAATTGATTACACGAAAGACCACTTATGGGTCGTGGATTCAACCACTGATCCTAGGTCCTGTACATCCTGTAAACTTTTTCAAAATTCCTAAAACTGATTTGTTGAACTCAAAACTACAAAACCATACGGGTCATCGTTTTGTCTATGGCTCGTGGTTGGACTCGCAGAGTCCTTCCACGCTTAGTTATTTTTCTCATTTTCTTGGACCATATCTATGAAGGGATTCTATGGGCCGTATATCATTTCACGGGCCGTGTTGTTATTTGTAGATCACTTCTTGCAAACTACAAATTTCCTTCATGTCTAATAGTCCCACCCACGACCCGATGAAATGACCCCCATTTAGGAACCTTGAATGTCGAAAAGTTGGTCTAAAAATGACCTAAAATCAGGTTCATCAGGGCAACTTACGACCCGTAGGTGCCCTTATGGCTCGTATAGTTGGTCCCTAAACATGAGACTTTAGGTAAAGGAAAAGTTTTCAAGTATGGGATAAGTCACGAACAAAGCAATAGCCCATAGGATACATTACGGTTCGTAGGTAGGGTCGTGAGTGAGATTATCTGACATGAAAAAAATTTGGAGTTTTTTTGAAGGTGACCTACGTGCTACCATATGTTATGTGAAACAAGGTACAACCCATAAGGAGTTTCGTGACATTATGTCAAGAAAAATAAGAAAAATAGCTAAGTGTGGAAGGATTCTATGAGTTCAACCACAATCGATAGGTGGTTACATTGCTTCATGGTTAAGGATCCAGCAAAAGTTAGTTTCAGGGATTTCAGATGTGTTACCACATGAATGAGACCTACAGCCCGTGGATTGACCTATGACCCATAAATGGGATTTCGTAGGTCGAATCTGGTAATTTTAATGAGGGGTAGTTTTGTCATTTTCATCATTTCTATTCTTAAACTATGTCGTTGAGGATTGAAAAGGGGTCCTAAATCAGCTTTAAAGCCCTAAGACCACTTTTCATTCTCTTATTCTTTTAATTCCCAAAATCTTCTTAAGCCATTCTTCCTCCAACAACAAGCTAGGGCAAACTAGGGTTTTCAAGAATCTTTCCAAGACTTCAAGGTTCGATTCTCTTAAGTTTTCCCAAGGCATGTGAGTTAAGTTATAGGTATCTTTCCACCCATAAAGTTTCCTTTTAAGTATTTTTCCTTTTCTTTAAGTTCTTTAAGTTATTATATGTGCTTATGATGATTTCATGATGTTTTAAGTTATTAAATGCTATTCATGTTATCCTACAATTATTTTACTAAGTATATCCATATTTTGAGCTATTGATGAAGATCACAATGATGGATTTCAATAATGATGAAGTGTGGGCACTTTCAATGGTCCTCGAAAAGAGAAATTTTCTTATGTTTTATGCGATTTATGATTGTTCTATTTAAAAAGTCTTTCCCACTTAGTTTTTAAGTAAAACTCTATATGATTTATAAAGTTGATTAGGGCATTAAAGAAGAGTTTTAAAGTTAAGTTTGTCAAAGATATAAGCATGTTGAAAATTACCCTAAAGATGTTAAGATAGGTCCCTAAGATGAAAGGACGATCCTTACTTGGTGATTCCAAAGTCCGAGCTATTATTATGATTTGCCACTTATAATTCTAACTTATGTTTAAAAGATTTTATAGGATAACTTAGCATCAAGTAGACTTGAGATTGAGAATCATTCTGTTAGTTGAGGCATGACCCCTTAAAGCTAAATCTCAATGTCCCTAATAATATGCCACCATAGGAGCCCTTGTAGGCTAGGCTAGTGGATCTGTGTAAGCCCATATGTTACAAAAGATGCAATTGTAAAGTAACTAAGTTTTGGACATATACCTTGACAATTAGATTCACCTTTTCCCAATGGAAGGAGTTCATTGGATTACATGTAGTATCTTAGATGGTCTTATATGTCGATTACGGTCTACTCCCACAAGTTTATGATTCTATGATTTGCTTTTATTACATGTGCTTTCTCATGCATTGACTCTTATTCATATGGAGCCATATTCCTTGTGCATGCTTAAGCTCACTTTATATATTTTTCATCTCATACGTACTTAATTATATGTTATGTTATATTTATGAATGATGACATTACAATTTCATACATGCATTACATCTCGCATACTTAGTACATTCCAATGTACTAACACATATTTTTCTTGAATGATTAAACCATGTAGGGATAGATACTCCTCCACCGGCTCGTGGCTAGTACTCAACATTCAATCTAGTGTTGTTATTTGTGGTGAGCCCTTTGTTTGGGACTCTAACATTATTCCACTCTATCTTGTTTTTATTTTTGAGACAATGTATTTGTAACCCTTTTTGAGGCGTTTACTTTCTATGTTGCATAATTATGGCCTCTTTTCTTTTAGATGAAAATTGACCGTTATCGGTTCGTCCACCGATGTGGTAGTTGGTATGCTTATGGACAATGAATATTAATTATTCTTACTGCTTTTTAATGTTGCTTCATTACTTAATGGCCCATAGTCCCATTTCCCTTATTTTTCCGCAAATATTTCCATTAATTGCCTATGAATGCTTAAGATACTTGAGATGGCTTAGGTGAGATGCCTTCAGGTATCTCATTCGAAGTGAGACGGCTAGGTGTTAATTATAAAAAATAGCTTTTAAGGAAAAAATTAGTTTAAAACAAATTTAATTTAAAAGAAAACCAATTTTTCAAAGAAAACGGAGTCACCACATAATTTTTAAAGAAATTAAGAAGCTTTAAAAAGAATTTTAAGACCCTAACAAAAAAGTCTCAAAATTTCAGAGAAATGGGTAAGGTTCAATTTTCATTTTTGAGAAGAAATTAATCACTCAAAAATGGCCACTAACTTACGGTTGGCCGATGATTTAAACTCATTCGACTAACTTAAAAAAAGATCATTGTTTAAACTGAAAATCTGTCAACATTCAATTTGAATACTTTTTAAAATAAAAGAGAAATTGAGTTTCTAAAATTTAAACTAAAAAATGACTAAGTGTTAAAGACCTAGACATGCATTTTCGAATTGAAGAATCTTAAAATCAAATTTAAATAAAAATAAAATAAATGGTTGACTTTTGGGGAAATAAATTAGATTAAATAAAACAAACAAATATTAGTGTTAAAGTTAAACAACAACAAATAAATATCACAAATGAATATAATAGACATAAAAAATATATGAAAAAGTAAAGATTGGGCTTGACATGCCCAATTCTTTAGGTGTCCTATTTTCTACAACTTGGGCCTGTCTGGCCCTTTTGGGCTTTCTCCTGCTGCTGCAACAAATAATTGGGCCTTTAGCCCCTTTATCTTTCTATCACTGCTGCGTATGTCACATGTATACAGACACCTTATTGCTTCCAAAGACTTGTAATTTTGCTTCATAAACTTATAAAATACTCTCGGGGACCCGTAACAACATCCTTTTAAGTGAAGAGGTTGACTCAATAAAGAAACAACTCGATATGCAAGGGGTGGGGTCCAAAAGGACTCGGAGAGGAATCACATGAGGCAAAAGAAGACAAGCATTAGGAACCTTATATATGAAATATAATTCCAACAGTTAATCGAGAATTTATGTTAAATATCCAAAAACACCAACTCAACCCAAAAAACAATTATCTATTAAGTATTGAAAGTAAACATGAGAAATAAGAACATACTCTAAATTAAGAGGCAAAGAGTTTTTCAAAGAAAGAATTGTTCCAACGAAAATTATTTACCAACAACATAGAACTACTGATCAGTAAATGAAACATGGAGGGAAAACTATCATCACTGGACATTTTGTCTAAAAAAAAATCGATGAACAGAGGGCTTAGCACAGTTCTTGTACCAAATCAAACAACTGAAACATAATGCCACTAATTCAGGTTTTAATATAGATCCTAGAATGGATGACTAAAGCTAATCCAAATGTTTTAGACCAAACACATATGAGAATTGAGTGCAACATTAACCAACAAATTATGAAACAGTCCGAACATCTTGATTCAAAGACATAATAAATGGGAGGGAATGCCTTCAAACTGAAACAAATAACCTCATCCAGATTTGACTAATACAACATTTAATATCAAAGTAGCAGCCATCCAGAAACAGTAGTGCCTGAGAGAACACTAAACATGAGACTTTAATAGACTTAAATCGGGAGTTAACTGGAAGCTGAGATACAAAAATAAGAAAAAAAAACAAAACAAGACAACACAACCAATGCATTCACTCATGATTCTAGTAAACTATTCAGCTATTAAAGTCAACTAAAACACCATGTAGAGACCATTTACGGTCAATAAAGATACAACCAGCAACTATATTTGATGTTGGGATCAATGTAACATTCGTTGGGAGAAAATAAAGCTAAAAGAAGAGCAGAAAAAGGTCACGACCAGCAAACCGAGGCAGTAACTGGATACAAACAGAGAAATATAAAAAGACTCAGATAATACATACCCATTTACAAGACAAGAATTCAACATAACTCAGATTGTGGCATATGAGACTGAAATGATACTAAAAGAAGAACAAATACTCCTAACAGTAAGCTAAAAATTGAATCTTGAACATGAAATTTATTAGATAATAGGAGTAACAAGAAAAACTTTAAACCCAGCTAACAAGAAACCACCTCGACAAACACAACCACATCATAGTATTACACAGCTAACAGGAAACCATCTCAACAAACACAACAACATCACAATATTAGCAAGTCAATGTCATAGCAATTCCATTCATAGCAAAACAAATACAAACAAAAGATTTCAATGTAACACAAGAATTTGTCTCACAATCAAACACAAACGGAACAGAGAAGAATAAATTAGAGTATTACCTTCTCTGGAGCAGGAACTGGGACAGGACAGGGCTAAAGGAGAGGTTCACCAACACAAGTATCTTCGAATATGATCCATCCAAGATCTAAAGCTTGAAGTCTCCGGTCTCGAAAATCTCCAAAATTTGAATGAAATTTCTGGAAATTCGTTGCTTTTCAAATATAGAAGTTAAATGTATTTTCAGGTGAAGGAACAGCCATGAGAATTTTAGGGTTTTGAATTAAGAACCACGGCTACCCCACAATGTTGAGAAAGAGGGATATATATAACCCAAAATTAGGGCTAAAATGGGAGGCAAAATCAGGGGCAATTTAGGGATTTTGAAGGTTGAATATAAGGTTTTCGAATTCAAATTCTTCAAAGAGGGTGAGGGATAAACTCAAATCCTCAACGGATTTGAGGACTTGGCCATTGATTTATGAGGAAAAGCATACGATTGAGACACGTATGAGATTCCACACAATAAATTCATACCAAAGGAAAGAGGAAAAAGACACGTAGGTACGAATTGGAGAGGATGAACATTGGGGAATCTTGAATTTGGCATTTGTTAGCCTGGTTTCGCATGGAGAAGATAAAGGAGAAAAGGGTCAGGGAGAGAGAATGAGGCATGCGTTGAGGGAAAAGGAAAAGGAAAAAGAAAGGATAATTGGGAGCGCATGGCTCCCATGCACGTGTACATATATGTGAATATGTATATATGTATATAATGAGGCTGAAAATGGGAAATGGGCCGGGTTTGACTTAATTTAGGCCAAAATTGGTCTGAAAATTAAATTGGGTCCAAGAAAATACCACAGCTAACAAGAAACCATCTCGACAAACAAAACAACATCATAGTATTACACAGCTAACAGGAAACCATCTCGACAAACACAACAACATCACAGTATTACCAAGTCAACATCATAGCAATTCCAGTCACAACAGAACAAACACAAACAAAAGATTTCAATTTAACACTAGAATTTATCTCACAATCAAACACAAATAGAATAGAGAAGAACAAATTAGAGTATTACCTTCTCTGAAGCAGGAACTGGGATGGGACAGGCCTAGAGGAGAGCTTCACCACCACGAGTATCTTCGAATATGATCTGTCCAAGATCCAAAGCTTGAAGTGTTCGATCTCAGAAATCTCCAAAATTTGAATGAAGTTTCTGGAAATTCATTGTTTTTCAAAAATAGAAGTAGAATATATTTTCAGGTGAAGGAACAACCATGAGATTTTTAGGGTTTTGAATTAAGAACCACGGCTGCCCCATAATGTTGAGAAAGAGGGATATATATAACCCAAAATTAGGGCTAAAACGGGAGGGAAAATCAGGGGCAATTTAAGGATTTATAAGGTCAAATCTAAGGTTTTTGAATTCAAATTCTTCAAAGAGGGTGAGGGATAAACTCAAATCCTCAACGGATTTGAGGACTTGGCCGTCGATTTGTGAGGAAAAGCATATGATTGAGATACATATGAGATTCCTCACAACAAATTCGTACCAAAGAAAAGAGGGAAGAGACACATAGGTTCGAATTGGAAAGGGTGAACATTGGGGAATCTTGAATTTGGCATTTGTTAGCCTGGTTTCGCGTGGAGAGGATGAAGGAGAAAAGGTCAGGGAGAGAGAATGAGGCATGCGTTGAGGGAAAAGGAAAAGCAAAAGGAAAGCATAATTGGGGGCGCATGGCCCCTACACGCGCGTACATATATGTGAATATGTATATTTATATAATGAGGCTGAAAATGGGAAATGGGCTGGGTTTGACTTAATTTGGGCCAAAATTGGTCTAAATATTAAATTGGGTCCAAGAAAATACCGAAAGTTTGGGTTCAAGGGTAGGGGTATTCAATTTAAAACTTGGCCAATTCGATTGCAATTTCAATCAATTAAAAGTAATCAAATTGAATTCGATTGACTAATTTGACTACATAACGAATTAATATAAATTAATTGAAGAGCTTTTAATTTTATCAATCTGAAACAATCAAATTAATTCTAAAGTAAAAACAAAAAATATTTTGTATTTTGAAAGTCAGTTATTTCAAATTGTCCAAATCAAAAGCTCAATAGTTAATTCATATTATGGAGGATAAAAATTGGGTGTCAACACTAGGCCCCTAGGTTGGGTCACTACAAACTTGATATCAGAGCATGAGGTTTTAAAATGTTCCTCATATGTCCATGTATATCCCGTAGCATAGACTCTTATTCAAGGTTGTGAAATGCGCCACTATCTTAAATAAGAGAGGCTATGAGACATTCTAGGAAAGTATTCCCTTCTTTCTTCTTCATGTCATGCCTTAGAGTTGAATAAGATTTTATGTTAATTAACGGTGGCTTTTTGCTTGTTTCTAGATCATGTCGCCACGAAGAGCTCCCCATCAACGAGGCACTCCCGAACAACAAGTTCCTCTACTCCAATAGGATGACAGAGTGTCTAATGTGGAGTTTTAAGCCACATTTGCCTTATTGGCCCAAACATTGGTCAATCAAGTCAACCGAGAGATAGGCGTACTTCCCCAAGTGTTTACTTCGACCGCGAGAGTGCATTACTTCATGCAAATGAACCTATCAGAATTTCATGGGTCTAAGATGGATGAGGTCCCTATTGACTTCATTGAGGATTTCGTTGGAAGAGAAAGCTGAGTTGGTGGCCAACTCAAGGGAGTCGCTAAGATTTGGTATAAACAATGGGCGGACGAGAGGGGCCAAGAAGCGGGTCCTATCAGTTGGGAAGAATTCAAGTGCGCTGTCTTGGACTAGTTCTTTCCAATTAAGCTTAGGGAGGTGAAGGTCCAAGAATTTATCAATGTTAAACAAGGGATCGTGAACGTAAGGGAGTACACTCTAAAATTCACCAAGCTATCAAAGTATGCTCCCTTTATGGTCATAAATCTGAGGGCTTAAATGAGCAAGTTTATTTTTGGCGTCTCTGAATTGGTCTCCAAGGGATGCAAGACGACCATAGTGGTCAAAGAGATGGACATTTCCCGTTTGATGACATATACGGAGCAGAGTGAAGAAGAGAAGCTTCAAGAAAAGGCAAGGGAGTCCAAGAAGGATTAAGTTAATGGTGGGTGCTAGTCTCACCAGAGGAGCGGTGGCCACCAATTTCAAGGTGGCCAAAAGCAAAGTGGGCAAGAATCCACCAACACTCCTCCTCCTCGGACTACAAAGGATAAGGGGATTGCTCCTAAGCCCCAAAGTCCAAGTTGCCCTGAGTGCCGAAGACCCCATAAAGAAGAATGTCTAGCCAGATCCTAAACTTGCTTCACTTGTGGAAAGCCCGACCACCATGCCAAGGATTGTAGGAGTGATGGAACAAGGCCCCAAGGCCAAAATGGTCAAGCTTAAGCTGTCCAAAGGACCAAGTGGTTCTATGCTCTTTATGGTTGCCAAGAGGTCGACGAAGCTCTGGACGTGGCCACCGATATGTTAAGAGTTCTTTTTCTTTTATTATGATGCATATAAAATTTTAGATCCAGGAGAAAATTTACCTTTTGTAACCCCACTCCTTGCTAATAAGTTCCATGCATGTCCAGAATTCCTCCATGAGCGTTACGAGGTGAGTAAACCTATATGACATTTCATGATGTGCTATCATAATACAACACATTTGATGCCTAAAACAAGGAATTTTGTGAGTTCTTAATGCGACTTTTTATGGTTTTTATGTGTTTTTGTGTTGTTATTGCAGAAAAAGTAGGTTGGCACGATTTTGGAGAAAAATTATAGATTTTGCTGAAGTGCAGGACATACGAGCTCACCTACGGGTCGTAGCCCAAGCTACGAGTCATAGGGTGATCTGGTAGCTAGAAACAGAGAGCAAAAATAAAAAATCTGCTAGTGGAGGTCAGCCTTACGAGGCCATCCTATGAGTCGTAGGTTTCACTACTGAAGGCCTAGACTACGAGAAGAGTATACGAGTGCCTGATACTAGACCCCAATTACGACTCGTAGGTCACCCTATGAGTCGTACCTGCTGCCAACTGTCTTTTCTGTGTAATTTTTAGGGTTAAGTTTGTAAATACTATATATACTTTATGTTAGGGTTTATTTGAAAAGAAATTCCAGATTGGAGACTTGATATTCTCTCTAGATTATTTTAGGGTTTTAGTGTAGATTTTCATTTTCTCTTGGAAAACCCACTTTTGGGGATTGCTAATCTTACATTGTATTCATTCTCAATCTATCAAGCTTGAGGTTTGCAACTTGTGGTGTCATCACTCTTCATTGTTTTAGGTAAAATTCTCAACTATATCTTGTATTTGCATTTTTATTGGTTTTGCCTTAGCCACGAGTAGCTAAGCACCCACAATTTTAGGGTTGTGGGGACCATTGGTAGTTGACTTGAGATAACCTAGATTTATCATATTTCTATGATTGGGGTTTTGCATGTATTGTCTATTTCCCTTCATTTTGATTGTTGTTTTATGGTGGCCAACACCAAACCCTGTCTACTATCATGATCCCGACCAAGGTAGTGATAAATAGGAAAAAGGAAGTAGATGACATGATTCGATTAATATGTTCTCGTCTAACAACTAAACCTGACCAAGGGGAGGTTGATTGGGACAATAGGTAATGGTTAGTTGGCACACCATGGTTGTCGACCAAGCGCAATGGTGAAATTTGACCTTCACCTTCGCAAGAGGGCTAGAAGAACCTAAGTTACCGTCCTACATGTGAATTTCCAATTGTAGTTATGTTGTCTAGGGTAATCGAGTCAACAAACCATGGGGAACACAATTTCCAAGTTGTCCCTAAAATTGAGTGTTTTCTCGCATAGTAGTATAGTGTTTATTTTACTTTTGTTCTTAAATCACAACCCCCCCACTCAAAAATGATTAATAGTGAATTCTTGTAGCCTAGCCCTGTATTCCCTATGGATTCGATTCTAACCTTCGGTTAGGTTAATTGCTGACAGCGACCGCTTTCTTATTGAAGCGTGAACATCATCAGTTCACTATAGCCCGAAGAGTCTGTAGAAGTTGTCCCATTTCTATATTGCATAAACTGGTCTCATGTGACTTAGTTAAGTTTTCCATGGTAGACTTTGACGTGATTTTGTGGATGAATTGGTTACATGGTTCCTACGCTTCCATTGATTGTAGAACCTGTATGGTCAAATTTCAATTCCCTAATGAGCCAATTCTTGAATGAGAGGGTAGTAAATCTTCATAGGGTTGATTTATTTTCTTCCTAAAAGCCCGTAAAATGATTTTCAAGGGGTGCATCTATCATTTAGTAAGAGTCAAGGTTGTCACTTCCAAAGTTCCTTCTCTTGAGTCGGTCTCTATTGTAAATGCATTTCCTGATGTCTTTCTGATGAATTACCCAGTGTTTGTCCTGAGAGGGAAATAGACTTTGGTATAGACCTCTTACCTGATACTTAACCTATCTCAATCCCTCCATATAGAATGGTTCCCGCAGAGTTGAAGCAGCTAAAAGAGAAATTGAGGAATCTGTTGGAGAAGGGTTTCATTAGACCTAGGCGATCTCCATAGGGTGCCCCAATTTATTTGTAAAGAAGAAGGATGTGTCACTTTGTATGTGCATTGATTACCGACAACTCAATAAGGTCACCATCAAGAATAAGTATCCCCTTCCGAGAAAAGATGATTTGTTTGATCAATTGCAAGGTGCTACTCATTTCTCCAAAGTTGACTTGAGATCCGATTATCACTAGTTGAGGGTGAGAGAAAGTGACGTTCCTAAAATAGCATTCCGGACTAGGTATGGTCAATTTGAGTTTATGGTGATGTCTTTTGGTCTCACTAACACACCAACGATATTTATAGACCTTATGAATAGGGTATTCAAGCCCTACCTTGACATGTTCATCATGATATTTATTGATGACATCCTTATTTACTCCTGAAGTAAACAAGAGCATATGTAACACTTAAGGGTAGTATTGCCAACCCTGAGGGAGCAGAAGCTTTATGCAAAGTTTGACAAATGCGAATTTTTTACTAGATAAGGTTGCTTTCACTAGGTATGTGGTATCTAGAGAGGGTATCAAAGTTGATACTAAGAAGACTAAAATAGTGAGAAACTAGCCAAGGCCATTTAATCCTATCGGCATAAGGAGTTTCTTGGGCCTAGCCAGTTATTACAGAAGGCTTTGCATGATTTCTCCACTATTTCATCCCCACTTAGCAAGTTGACTCAAAAGAAAGCTATGTTTGTGTGGATGGATAACTGTGAGAAAAGTTATTCAAACTTTAAAGGATTGATTTTCAGTCCCAATTTTGATAGTGCCAAAAGGAAATGATGGGTTCGTCCTATATTGTGATGCATTGTCACGACCCAAGCCTAGGGCCAAGACATGACCGGCGAATGGGGAACCCAAAGGAACCCCAAATAAGCCTCATAGCATATCATTACATATCCTTGGTCGCGAAAGCAATATAAAACAACATAAAAAATATGATCAAGGGGAAATTGGGACTAAGGGGGAGAGAGAAAGTTTAATACTTGAATAACATAGATGAGTCAAAGCTCACACATAATACATAACTTGTCCAAAATCACCTCTAAACATAGATACTTAGCGGGGGCCAAGACAAAGCAGCTAGACTCACTCTCATGGTCATAGGTATACAATAAATGAAAGAAAGTCTTAATACATAACATAAGAGAATAGTCATTATCCCCGGAATAGAGGACTCACTATAGGCTAACTTAACCACCTGTATAGCCACGAGAAGAATCAATAGGAGCTTCTTCCTACATGGTAACATCATGTAGGCAAAGAGTATGCGCTAGTACATTTGAAAGTACTAAGTATGTAGGATGCATTGCAACAAAACATAGGCAACATAATAAAAATGCATAACAATAGATAATAGGCACCTATCACCCTAGTGTGTGAGGTATAAACCCCTCATCAAGGTTAGTGATGATATCACCCATAACTCTAGTGTGTGAGGTACAAACCCCTCATCAAGGTTAGTGATGATAGCACCCATCACCCTAGTGTACGAGGTACAACCCCATCATCAAGGTTATTGATGATAGCACCCATCACCCTAGTGGTTGAGATGTTGACCCCTCAACTAGGTCACCCAGAACGGGCATGGTCTAATACAACACTTTATATATAATATATCGTATACATAAGCTTATTTCAGCAGCATATAGTCAATCATATCATATCTCATGCTTTGGACCTTCAACTCCTCAAGAAAGCACATCCGGACATTTTATCAAACACTTAGAGGGTGTGTAATGCTAGTATAAAACCATGAAATATATAGATGAAATCATGCGAGAAAATCCATTATAAAACTATCAATCAATACCTTGCAACACCCTCTAGCTTGAAGAAGAACCTTGAAGGAGAACCTTAGCTTGGGATGAGGGTTTGAGGCTTGAGTTTGGAGAGTGAAAATATGACTAAGTGTTTAAGTGAGTATTGGAAAATATTTAGGATGATATGAGGATGAAATAAGACTAAGTATAAGTAAAAAATCGTATGGGAAACCTTGGGTCCAAGACCCAAAACCTTGGACCCAAAAACCAAAAAATGCTCAAAATAAGGCACTGGCGCATCGCGCCAATGTTGCGGAATACACACTGGAAATTATATTCTTGAATTTTTGTAATTGCTAATTCTTCGCTCTTAAATCGGGGTTAGACCCTTTTTCCCCCTAATTTTGACCCCCTGAGTAAGAATATGAATTTGGATTGTCGAAATAACAAACGAATTTAGAGATATATGAAAATTAAAATTTTGGCTATTTTGAGGCACATTTTTGGGCATTTTGTGGGGTTGTTTCAATATCTCCCCTTGGGAATATTCGTCCCCGAATGTAAAAGAAACGTGTGTGACAAGAGTAATCATGAACACATCAGCCCTGACAAGAATGCAACATTACGTTTAAAACACCATTTTGAAAAGCCTAATATAAGTATAAAATCATCATAAATTTTCCTACTTAACATGAATGCATATGAATGGTATAGGGGCTGAAACATAAGACTTGGAATCATAGAAAAGGGACTTGACATGTTATCATAAGCTTGAATAGAATGAAAGAGTTATGGATATTGCTTCTTCATGCCCTCATCAATATAAGACTTGGAATCATAGAAAAGGGACTTGACATGTTATCATAAGTTTGAATAGAATGGAAGAGGTACGGATATTGCTTCTTTATGTCCGCACCGGCTCCCCGAGAGGCACATAAGAATGGACGACTCCACCAACAGGGCCTTGACGAACACCACATCGATATTAGCCAACTTCTTCACTCATCCATCCATACCTCCACTGGGACCTTCTCCTAAGTCAACTTATCCTCCACATCTTACTAGAGTTACTAACGCATTCCCTCCACCTAGAAGCATAACAAACCATATAAACCATAATCATATCCCTAGGCAAATACCATCCATACGCAACCTTACTAATTTCTTCTACACTCTAAAAAGGGCATCACAACCATAACTCATTTGTCAACCTTAACCACACTTATTCCACTTGTTGCCATGAGCCACCATCTCCCCCTTGGAGACAACCTTCACTCTACCATCTCTCACCCAAATCTTCCAACCCTAATAAGACGGGGCTAAGGCTTTGCTTAAACTAGACCTCTTAACCCAAGAAGATTTGGAACTATCAAGAACACCATATCACCATTCTCAACTTCCTTCAACCTATTCCCTATTTAGACAACCTATGGACTCCACTAGTTACCTCTTTACCACCATTACCACAACACTAGACTACCCATAGACATCATTCTTAGAGCACTAACCACAACACTAGTCTTATTGGGAAAAAAATAACGCACACTCGTTTCTTAATCCTCAAAGAATTCTAACGACCTTCTTGCTACCCACAATGTGCATATATCATATCTAGCAAACCACCTCTCATCCTCCAAGACTTGCAACACTACCCCTAAATGATTCACAAGGTCCAAATAAATCAATACTTCATCACTAAAGACCACCAGTAAACATATCACAGAAGGGTTTTAAAACCCTATTCAAGAAAACCACAACACTATCGGTGCATAATCCAACCAAACAACTCCACCAATATTTCAAATGATCATTCCTAGTTCAAAGGACACTTAGGGATATCATCTACCTTCTTCCACACTTGAGCGCAAAACCCGAACCCTAAATTAACCTTAGAGAAGTGACTAACCCATAGTAGTTGACCAAATAGACTGACCATCCTTAACCATCATATTACAACCTTACAGGTTCTACACTCATCAAAAGCATACTATGCAAATAGCCAAACCACCTCAAGACCCCCAACCTATCAAGCTAGGGCCAACCAAGATCACAAGACAAGACTCTTATGCAACAAGAACATGGGGTAACCTTTATAGAACCCCCCTCTCAATCCATCAGTGCTAAGTCTCATCCCATAAGAATATTTATAACATACATATACATACTTTCAAAGAGGCAATAGTTTTTCATTTCAATGCACAATTGGGCTTAAAAGCCAAAACACCATTCATAATAATTCATACTTAGGTTCAAATGCCAAAATCATAATTTCATAGTCATAATATTCATGCATAGGAATAGCTCATTCATAAACAAAATGGTGCAAGCACCCCAAATACTCAATGAGCCAAAAAAAAGGACATATGTGTGATCACAATATTGTCATAACCAACATCTTGGCAAAATCATAGCATAAAATAAAATTGGGCTTAACCCATATCATAATTTCTCAAAATAATCTATGTACATGAATGCATATGCTATGATCAATGAGGGAGTGACATGGGTAATTAAGACTCAATCTAAAAATCAATATTTATAATATGAAATTGAAGTAATTCTCCTCGATTGGAAGGAATCAAGGATCAACCCTCATACACATGAATCCTACTAGCACTAAGGAATAACACAAGAAATATCAACTTCGGAACCTATCAAATCACCCCACTCAAAATGTCGGTCACAACATTAGCGTTACTTAGGGTCAACTACGTCGTAGGAGAAACAATAGAAGAGAACTCATTTACAAACTCCGGTAATAGCCCACTAAGCCCCAAGAAGTTCCTATTGTCTGATGAAGTCAAGGTCTAGGCTAATCTTTAATCACCTTCATCTTACTAGGGTCCACCTTAATACTACCACAGGGAACCACACAACCTAGGAGGGCAACTTCTTACAACCAAACTCTCACTTCTCCCATTTAGCATCCAACCTTCTTCTTTAAACTTTGTAATACTACCCTCAAAAGACTCACATGCACTACCTCATTAGGGAAGACAAACCATTATATTATCACCAAAACCACCATAAGCCTATTGGAGTAGGGACTAAAGATCTTGCTCATAAGACTTATAGGCATAACTGGTGTACTAGTCAAACCAAAGGACACTACCCTAAATTCGAGATGTCGGAAAGGATATTCAAGGCCTCACCTAACACTAACAACAATTCTAATAACAAAACAACTTAGGTTCAACACCTCCAATTCTCACAAGATGGTGAATGCAACCCCTTAGAGGCTAATTGCAACTTATGATAAGAAATAGACCTACCTCCCTTGCTACCATTCGACAACCTCCCACTCAAGAACGGGCTCGTTAGGAATTCGGGATCTAATTCTACGAGTCTCCACCATCCATGAAGACACAACATGCATGCAACTATTCCATCCCTATAATGTCATCAAAATCCACCACACCAACTCTAACAAGCCACAAAGCAAGGCCTAATGTAATACAAACCCGGATCAACACCCATGAAACTTCTAGCAACAATATACTCAACAATAGGATAAAAACCAAAGGCCCATACAACAACTTGGGCATACAAGAGGCCCTCTAGCAACCAAAAAGAATAGAGAAGAAGTAGTGGCATATCGGGCCTATCAATGCATGCACAACAAAGCCAAGGAAACTTCAACTTACCGGTAATAACATCGGGCATCTCATCCCCTCCTTGAGCTACTCGATCAATATGACTACCTCGATCCAAAAGTCGACCACCCTTACACTTTCCTCAAACATACGGATAATTCACTAGCTTATGATCCACTTCATTACATCCATAACAAGCCTCCTTGAGCTACTCGATCAATATGACTACCTCGACCCAAAAGTCGACCACCCTTACACTTTCCTCAAACATACGGATAATTCACTAGCTTATGATCCACTTCATTACATCCATAACAAGCGTTGGTCTTCCTTACCACCCCCCTAATCACCTTTTTTACCCCTTTTATGCTTATGAGGACACTCTTTCTTCGTATGACCCATCATCCCACAACCACAACAAGCATTAGTACCTTTCAAGCATGGGCCATGGTGGTCTCTACCACATTTTAGGCACCTAGCATAAGGCACCACACCACCACCACCTCTATATTTGAGACTTTGGACCTTACCCACATAACGGCCCCTCTTGGCCTCACTACCTCTCTTCTCCCCACTAGAAGTCTCAGGAGCACCCACATGTTGATCGAGGTGGGTTACAATTTTGCCGCCACTTTGGCCACTTCCCATAGAGCATGCAAATTTTGCATTCATCATAGCATCGTCCTGAGTAGCTTATGACATATCTTATAATGTAATAGTTAGGGATTAGCAATAAGCTCTAAGGGATCTAACTCAATCGCATGACATAGATCAGGAAGAAGTAAAATATTTTCTAAAATGTCTCATAGTCTCCTACTCATAGTTGTGGTACACAACACAACCATGAATAAGACTCTAATCGACACAGTGTGTTGGACTCCCAAGATCTATCAACCAAGTGCTCTGATAACAAGTTTGTCATGACCCAAGCCTAGGGCCTAGACATGAGCGGCGAATAGGGAACCCGAAGGAACCCCAAACAAGCCTCATAGCATATCTTTACACATCCTTGGTTGCGAAAGCAATATAAAACAACATAAAAAACATGAACTAGGGGGAATTGGGACTAAGGGAGAGAGAGAGTTCAATACTTAAATAACATAGATGAGTCAAACCTCAAACACAATACATAACTTGTCCAACAACACCTCTAAACATAGATACTTAGCAGGGGCCAAGACAAAGCAATCGGGCTCACCCTCATGGTCATAAGTATACAATAAATGAAAGAGAGTCTTAATACATAACATAAGAGAATACTCATCGTCCCCAGAATGGAGGACTAACCATAGGCTAACTTGAATAATCCGTCTAGCGACTTAGAACATAGTATAAGAGAATAAACATTGTCCCCGAAATGAAAGACTCACCAAAGGCTAACTTGAATAATCCGTCTAGCCATAAGAAGAATCAATAGGAGCTCTGATTCCTACATGGTAACATCATGTAGGCATAGAGTATGCGTTAGTACATTTGATTATACTAAGTATGCTGATCAACTTGGGCACCAGTTCCTACATGGTGACATCATGTAGGCATAAAGTATGCGTAGTATGTTTGAATGTACTAAGTATACAGGATGCAATGCAAAATTAGGCATCATAATCAAAATGCATAACAATAGGCAATAAGCATAATATAACAATATGGCATGTATGATCAATGCATACGTAAAACATGTTTAAGTAACTCATGCTCATATAGGATACCATATGTGTGGAAGCAACCAAGCTAGATTTCCAAAGTACAAACCCCTTGGTAGGTTAGTGATGATAGCACCCATCATCCTAGTGTGTGAGGTACAAACCCCTTATCCAGGTTAGTGGATATAGAGATGAAATCATGCAAGAAAATCCATTGTAAAAACATCAATCAACACCTTGCAATGCCCTCTAGAAATATACATCAAAACCCCTCATCAAATCTTATTAGATCAAAGATTTAAAGCTCAAAACATAGCAAAACAATCACAACTTTACATAGTTTTAACATACTGTGCAGTGAATTTCATAATAATCAAGACCCGTTTGTAAATCAACTTTAAATCATACAATTTGAGTAAAAGGAGGCTTGGATATAATGGGTGAAAGGAATCCATGAAAGAAACCCACATACCTTAGCTTAGAAATAAACTTAGTGAAGATTGGAGATGGAGACTTGAAGCTTGAAGAAGAACCTTGAAGGAGAACCTTAGCTTGGGATGAGAGTTTGGGACTTGAGTTTGGGGAGTGAAAATATGACTAAGTGTTTAAGTGAGTATTGGGAAATGTGTAGGATGATATGAGAATGAAATAAGGCTACATATAGGTAAAAACACGTATGGAAATCCTTGGGCCCAAGACCCAAATCCTTGGACCCAAAAATAGAAAAATGCTCAAAATAAGGCACTGGCGCATCGCGCCAGTATCACAGAATACACATTGGACATTGTATTCTTGAATTTTCATAATTGATAATTCTTCACTCTTAAATCGGGGTTAGACCCTTTACCCCCTAATTTTGACCCCTTGAACAAGAATATGAAGTCGGATTGTCGAAATAACAAATGGATTTTGAGATATATAGAAATTAAAATTTTGGGCATTCTGAGGCTCATTTTTGGGCACTTTTTGGGGTCATTTCATGCATCAAGGATTGGGTTGGGTTGTGAGTTGATGCAAAATGGTAAGGTGATTTCCTATGCCTCAAGACAATTGAAAGTGAATGAGAAAAATTACCCGACTCATGATCTTGAGCTTGTCATAGTGTTTTTTCCTTGAAGATCTGGCGACATTACTTATATAGAGTTCATGTGGATATTTTCATCGACCACAAGAGCCTCCAACATGTGTTCACCCAGAAGGATCTTAATATGAGGGAATATATAAGGTCCTATGAGACCTTTTAACTTAGGGAAAGCGGAAGGATAAGTAATGGAAAGGTTTTAGGTACATTGGAAAGTGCAAAAGATGAATTAACTTTTTGGGACTTATGTGAAATCTATTAATTAACACAAAGAAGTAATGATGGTTCTCAATTGCAAATCAAATGTAATGAACAGAGTGTATACCTTCAGGAAAGGACCATGTCCTTCTAAAATTTCAGGTGTTATGCTCAAAATAGTTTTCCATCTTTTGGATATCTTAATTAAATCATGTACAAATAGGTACCAAAACTGTCTTTACCATAGCAAGTATTACAAAAATAAAGGGATACCTGTCCTTCTAATCATAGCCAAAAAGATGTTGATTGTCATCTAAAAATTAAGAGCTCATTCCAGCTTCAGCATCCCCAACTTCTGCTTGTTCTTCTCAATTGGATTTTTGCTCAAAGCCTTTGTAAAGGTATTTGCAATTTGATCTTCTATTTTGCAAAATTGCATGCAGATATTTCCCTTGTCAACATTGTCCCTAAGAAAGTGATGTCTCACATTAATGTGCTTTGTCCTCTTATGATAAACTAGATTCTTTGCTATATTCAAAATACTTATGTTGTCACACAACAATGGAATAGTGCATATGATGACACCAAAATCCTTTAGTTGCTATTTTATCCATAGAAATTAAGCACAGCAAGAGGCAGCAACTACATATTCAGCTTCAGTGGTTAAAAGAGCAACAAAATTTTGCTTCTTAGTTCCCCAAGATACAAGACATGATCCAAGGAAGTGAGTCGTTCCAGAAATGATCTTTATGTCAACTTGATATCCAACATAATCAGCATCAGCGTAGCCAGTCAACTCAAAAGAATAATGTGTAGGATAGTAAAGGACCATGTCCCATGTTTTCTTCAAGTACCTCAAGATTCTCTTTGCTGCCTTTAAATGGGACTCCTTAGGCTTAGCATGAAACCTAGCACATATTCCAATGTTGAAAACAATATCAGGACAGCTTGCAGTCAAGTACAATAGTGAGCTAATTATCCTTCTATACATGGTCTCATTCACTGAGGGACCAGATTCATCCATATCCAGCTTTGACTTGGTTCCCATTGGAGTGTCTATTGACTTAGCATCCTTCATTTTGAACTTTATTAGAAACTCTTCGATGTACATTTCTTGATGAATTGAGGTTTCATCAGGAGTTTGTTTGATTTGCAAACCAAAAAAGAAACATAATTCACCCATAATGCTCATTTCAAATTCACTCCCCATTAGCTTATAAAACTCTCCACACAGACTCTGATATAGCACCAAAGATGATATCATCAACATAGACTTGTATGATGATAGGTCCCTTCATCATGTCTTTACAAATAAGGTATTGTCTATTTTGCCTCTTTTGAAACTATTCTCAAAAAGGAACTTAGACAACCTTTCATACCATGCTCTAGGTGCACGTTTCAGCCCATACAAAGCCTTGTCCAATTTGAACACATGATTAGGGTGTTCAACATATTCAAAACCAGAAGGTTGTTTGACAAATACTTCCTCTTTTAGATATCCATTCAAGAAAGCACTCTTGACATCCATTTGATAGAGTTTGAAACCCATGAATGTTGCAAATGCTATGATAATACCGATGTCTTCTATTATTGCACATTGAGAAAATATCTCATCATAATCAATTCTTTCTTCCTAAGTGTAGCCTTGAGCCACCAGCCTTGACTTGTTACAAATAATAACTCCATGTTCATCCAGCTTATTTCTGAAAACTCACCTAGTTCCAATAATTATTCTATTGGATGACGTAGGGGCCAGGTGCCATACTTCGCTTCTTTCAAAACAACTCTTCTTGTATGGAGTTCACCCAAAAGCATCTTTCAAAGCCTCTTTCATATTTTTAGGCTCAATTGAGGAGACAAAAGCTGAAAATGGAACCATGTTCATCATCTTGGATCTGGTTTGCACTTCAATATCCAAAGGTGGGATTACATTATCAGGGGATGAGCAGATCTGAGTCTTTCTAGGGATGTCATAGGAACCTTATTTTCTTCTTCATTAACAGTAAAAGCCTCTCCATCAGCATTTTTAGGTTGTTTAGTAATGCTTTTTTCATTGTCAACAACTGGTAGAGGACCATGTCCCTCATCAGAAACACTTGCATCACTTATAACATTAACATCAAGGTTAGTCTACTCCAAGTTGCCATCTCTATTCTTAACATTGACACCATCCATGTGGAACTGCAACAATTCTTCAAATTCAGCCTCATCTTGATCTTTTAATTTTTCAAGCTCACCAGACTAATAAAAGATCACATGGACACTTTATTCAATGTACTATCTACTTTTTTTAGCACTCTATAAGCCTTGCTTGAACTTGAATAACCAACAAAAATAACTAACAAAAACACCTTTATCACTTATTGCATCAAACTTGCCCAAGTCTTCCTTATTATTGTTGAGAATAAAGCAGTTGCAACCAAAATTCCTTAAGTAAATCACGTTAGGCTTCCGGTTGTTGAGCAATTCATTGGGTATTTTGTTAAGAATTGAGCTGATTAAGCACCTGTTGGTCACATGACATGTAGTATTAATAACACCAGCCCCAAAAATTTTAAGAAGTCCAGAATCAATCAACATAATCCTAGAAATATCCAACAAGGTTTTGTTCTTCCTTTCAACCATACCATTTTGCTGAGGAATTCTGGGAGATGAGAAGTTGTGATTAAAACGCCCCAAAAAAATGTGCTTTGGAATGCCCATAATTATAATTTTCATATATTTCAAAATCTGTACGTGATATTGAAAATTCAACTTCATATTTTCAATCAGGGGGCAAAATTGAGTGGGAAATTATTATAACTCTAATTTTAGAAGATCCATACCGAGAAATAATTTTCACTAATTTTTTGTAGGACAGTGTCTGTGTCGCGGCCAGGGGCGTGGACTAGTGTTAGTTGATCCTCCATGTTTGGTTTGCATCACTGATTGAATGCGGACCAGTGTAATATTTTCTCCAGTTTTCTTATTACGTCCAAGGGCATTGGGGTAATAGCCCCATGCCCATTTAAACATAAAATCTCTAATATTTAACCATTTTCAACTCTGTATCACTCTAAACCCTCATAAAAACCTCTCTAAGACTTAACCAAATGTCTCATTCCAAATTCAAGGATTTCAAGCTTAGCTTTGGAACTCAAGTATTCACTTCAAGCTCTAAGTTTCCTTCAAGCTCATCTCAAGAAAACCCAAGTTTGAGATATGTAGGTTTCATCCATTAGGTCCTTTTACCCATGGAGTCTAATTTTTTTTTTATGAAAATTGTATGTTTTCAACTTGCATCATCTATGGATATCTCTTATTATGGATTATGGGTATAAATTATGTTGGAATTTTATGAAATGTTGATTTATTATATATGACTATCTATTTCAAGCTTATACCATGAATTAATTTTGTCTAATTGAGACTATACATATTTTCAGCTATGAAATGATGAATTATCATGAGTCTTTATAATGGATTTCAAGTTACTCTACATGAGGGTTTTACTATATGTTGGTGACCTGATTTGCATTAAGTTTACTCATCCTATTTCACTCTAGAATTACATGATTTTGACAAGTATCATGAACCAACTATGTGTTTGATAAAATATCAAATCAAGAATTCTCAACTTATTGGTGATCTATTTCATGATTTACAAGTCAAGTGACCATATGATGATTAAGGGCTTTTAAGTATGTATTGAATTCATGAAATCATCTATGATTTTACAAGTTACAAGTCAAGCCCTATTTCAAGGATTTTACCTCTTGTGCGTCATTTATGTTAAAGCAAGGGTCCATACATGATTATGATTTGCTCTCATGTTATCATTTTATCACATTTGGCTTTCCTTAGTATGTAGGCCACACCTTGTCGAGGGGGTGTCACGCCTCGATCACCTTGTCGAGAAGGTGTCACACCTCGGTCACCTTGTCGAGGGGGTGTCATGTCTCGGTCACCTTGTCGAGAGGTGTCATGCCTCGATCACCTTGTCGGGAGGTGTCATACATTGATCACTTTGTCGAAGGGGTGTCATACCTCATTCCCTTTATCGCGGGGGTGCCATGCCTTGATCACCTTGTCGAGGGGGTATCATGCCTCGAATTCCAAGTGGTAGCCCGCTCGGTCTATGTCGGTTAAGGTCTCTTCCCCCACATGTATCATGTACTGTGCAAGTTGAATATTTTACAAGCATATTTACTTCAAGCATTGATCATACATGCCATATTGAGATTATACTTTATGATTATGCATTTTGACTATAACTGGCTTATGTCTTGTTACATTGCATCTCACATACTTAGTACATTAAAACGTTTGTATCCCACATACTTGGTACATTAAAACATACTAACACATACTCTGTGCCTACATGATATTACCATGTAGGGATCAAAGCACCTTTTGATCATCCTCTACGTGGTGTTCAGTACTTCGAAGATAAGTTTTGGTGAGTCCTCAAGTCTGAGCAAACTATCTATTACACTTGTTATTTGACACTTCTTTATGTTAAACACTTGTTACTATGAGGGTGAGCCCGAAAAGTGTCTTGGCCTCCACTCTATTCCATGTTAGAGATGTTATTGGATATTATGATGTACTTATGTTATGAGCTTGACTCTTTTATGCTTTTATGATTATCAAAGACTTCCCTTAGTCCCACTTCCCTTTATTTATATCTCTTGTTGTTGTTTATTTTGCTTTCGTGACCAAGGATGTGTGAATGATATGCTAAGAAGCTTGTTTGGGGTCCCTTCGGGTTTCCCATTCACCGTGTCACGTCTAGGCCCTAGGCTTGGGTCGTGACAGTAATGGATTTCATTTTCAGCATACAAGGTATCCATCCTTGTATTTTCAAACTCAATTCCATGGTCGGACCTGATCCCTAGTATCTTACAGTTCAACTTTGTCTATATCATCTTAGCAAAGATCACAAATTCATCGTAGATTTCATCCTTGGACCTTAAGAACATAGTCTAAGTAAACCTTGAACAATCATCCACAACCACCAAGATATACTTCTTTCCTCCGCTGTTTTAAATCTTCACTGGCCCACATAAATTCATATGAATCAACTCTAGTGGTCTGGTAGTGCTAACCTGCTTCTTTTACTTAAAGGAGGATCTGGTCTGTTTTCCTTTAACACATGCCTCACACACTTTGTTTTCTACAAACTTTACTTTTGGTAGCCCACGGACCAGGTACCTTGAAGCAAATTTGTGCAGCAATGAAGAACTGACATGACTAAGTCTTTTGTGCTAGAGTTCTACATTCTCACTTTGAGCACTAAGACATGTAAGATCATTTCCCTATATTGATTCCAGATCATCCACATACATGTTCTTCACTCTTTTTTCTACAAGAACCACTTTTTTTGAGTCAAATTAGTGACAACAATATTTTCTGAGCTAAATTTCACTTCATTCCCTTTGTCACAAATTTGGGATACACTCAATAGACTTAATTTTAGTCCACTCACATGATAGATATTTTCAATTGAGTGATCCAGAGACTTTCCAATCCTGCCAATACCAAGAATATATCCTTTTTTTCCATTTTCAAAAGAAATACCTCCACCTTGGAGTGCTTTGAGTGAAAGGAAGTTGTCAACATTTTCAGTCATATGCTTTGAGCAACCACTATCCATGTACCACCATTGGTTACAGCTTCCTTCACTTATTTGCAAAGGATCAATTGTTAGTCTTAGGAACCCATTTTAATCTAAGTTGTCAACATTCAGATAAAGAGGTAATTAACATTTTTCTTGTCCAAGGGTTAGCACCACTTTTTTCAACTTAGAGCTATTATGAGAATTCACTCCAGGACCAGGTCCCTCTCTTCTTCTCTTTTATTCAAACTATCCAACCAAATGATCTTTAGACTCTTTCAACGTAGGACAATTAGTCTTCAAATAACCATCTCTTCCAAAGTGAGTACACAACAACAGATTAGACCTATTGACATTTTTGCTATGAGTGGTATGAGAGACTTTTGTTCACAAGCCCCAGAACTTTTTTACTATTGTGTCCCTGATGAGTCAGAGTATCTACCATTTTAGAAGAAGTAGTCCATTTGAGAGATTTGGACAATTCTTCTTTGACTCGAACCAGATCCTCTCTAACTAAACATTTCTTAATAGTGTTGTGGCTAGCTTAATTTTAGCCTCATTCAGACTAGACTTAATCTCAAGTTGCAAGCTTCTAGCCTTCTCTTTCCTTTTTAGATAACCCTTTGACTCTTCATTCAACTTTTCACAAAGAGTACATTCTCTAGTTTGAGATCTAACACATGTTTTTCCACTTCAGATAACTGAGAAACTAGAGTAACTTTTTCATCTTGAACAAGATCTAATTGATTATTCAACACATCTTTGTCAGTATTTAACTCAATTATTAAATCAATAAGAATAGCAACTAACTTCCTCGGCTTCTTAACAAAAAGAACATGCAAATTTTTCTTAAAATAAGATAGGGTTACCTCTTCCTCAGATTCATCACCATCCTCAGACTTTGCCATAAATTCAAACATTTAGTTGAAGATCTCCTCATCCTTCCTCATAGCTATCAAGGAAGCATCCTATGTGTCCTCAGACAACTCTGACTCACTTGAGGAATTTCCTTAAACAGCAAGAACTTTCTTCACAACATAGTCTGTTATAGCCTTTCTAATTTTCTTGTCAGGGACCAGGTCCCTTGACTTCTCTTTGGTGCCTCTAGGCTTGGCATAGTCTTTTTGCTCAACTTTGTACTTGAACAATCTCTGATTAAACGTCCTGATTTTCCATACTTGTGACACAGATCATTTGCAGCAGCAACCCTGCCAGGATTTCCCTTCTGCTTGAAACCACCATGCTTCCTCATAATTTTTTAAAATCTCCCTGTGAGGTAAGCCATCTGATCTTCATCATCATTAGATTCAACACCTTGTGCCGCTTTTAGAGCTAGTGATTTTTCCTTCTTAGCAGTATCATTTGTTCTATTCAACTTATGAGTTTGGACATTACCAATCAAGGCATCTATTGTCAACACCTTCAAGTCTTTGGCCTCAGTGACAACATCAACTTTGTTGGCCTAAGATTTGGGAAGAATTTTGAGAATCTTCCTCACTTGCTTGTTGGGGTGAATGGGTTCACCTAAACACTTAAGCTTATTGATAATAGAAGAGAACCTGGTGTACATATCATGAATACACTCACTTTTCTTCATGGTAAAGTTCTCATACTGAGTTGTGAGCTTATTAACTTTGGATTCCTTCACTTACTCAGTGTCATCATGAATTGTGCACAAACAATCCCAAATCTCTTTGGCTGACTCAAAGGCATAAATCCGATTGTATCAGCCCCAATACTACAGGCCAACAACTTCTTAGCCTGGTAATTTTTCTCAATCTTCTTTCTATTACATCATTATACTGTTGTCTAGTCTTAGGGACTATTCGAGTGATCCCACCACCTTTCACCTTCAAGGTAGGAACATAAGGACCATCAAGCACAATGTCTCATAGATCACTATCTTCAGCCATGAGAAAATCATGCATATGAGCCTTCCACCAACTATAAAATTGCCCATTAAAGCGAGGAGGTTTGGTAGATGACTGACCCTCTTCGAGATTTAGCAAAGCTGCCATTTCTCTTCAAGATTCTCTCAAGGTGTTAACCTTTTAGAGAGTCTAAACTCTGATACCAATTGATGGAAACTTAGGTTTCCACTGAGTGCAGGGGACCAGGTCCCTAGTCAGAACAACAGTGAACAAAAACAACTAAAATAGTAAAGGCAACAAAGTAAAACAAGACAAGCTATTTTACGTGAAAATTAAACCTCCTTGCTCAAGGAAATAAAATCACGACCTATAATCACAGGATTTCAACCCAATTTCATTAAATTTCAAGGGAGCAAAACTTTTGATTACAACCTCTTGCAACTAAGGAACCTAACTCTAGATCTCTCCCCCCTTACTGTACGAGCCAACTAAGTAGCTACTCCAGTAACCACTCAATTGACTAACTCTAGCCGACTTAGACTTCAACACTCTCCATAGCTAACTCTAAAAATGAAGAGAAAACAACTTGCTTTAAGTATTGGATCCCTTTATAGTTTTGAAATTGATTCACAAGATGCAAGCACCATTTTAGCATAATGAAGTACACAAAGTAAAGATACAGCTTTGATTTTTCCTTCTAAGGGTACTACTCGAGAGCCTCACCAAGAACACTCACTCAATGTATAGAAAACTCTCTCTTCTTGTTCTTGTTAGTTTCTCTTCAAGAAAGGTTGGGTATATGTACCCAACTTCATCACCATTTGGAGCAATTTCATTAGTTAGACAACTTCTGTATAGCAGGTTGACACGCACCAAACAAGTAACAAACTTGAAGGTGCATAGTATACTATTTGTCGAGTGTCGCTTTCAAGATCTCAACACACATGGGACCAGGTTCCTCATGTGTTCCTTGTTCCCATCATTTGTTAAATAATTAAAACATCATAAAATCACCTATCTTCAGGAGTTTAAGAGAGTTGATCATAGAAACTAAAATAGAGGGAGAAATATTGCATTTGGCACATTTTCAACCTTGTCATACCTTGATTCCGTATTCTCTCTCTCTCTCCCCTCTCTCTTTCTCCCCCCTCTCTCTCCCATAACCTTAATTTATATATTGTTAATTTATCATTTATTTTGATCTCTTACATTATATTTGTCACCAAATTAAGGCGGCATACACTTCACTTATAATTTCTTTTCTTATGAGGAATGTTATAAATTCAAGGTGAATGACTAGAGCACTACGTATAATAAAGAGTATCTTGGAAGATCTTTAAGCATTTTAGTCGACTTATCGCTTATGGACTATCATTTATTATTCGTAACTTGACATCAATTGTGTTAGAACCCGTATGTCCTTCATTCGAATAATTAGGAAAAGTTTGGGACCAAAAGTGCAATTTTTAAAAGTTAAAGGCTTGAGTTAATTAAGTTGTGCCCACATCAAGTGTGTTAGATTTTAGTTGGACCAAGAGTGGTGTTATATATATATATATATATATATATATATATATATATATATATGAGATTATCACTTCTTTCTCTTATCATTTTAAGACTTAGAAATTAAAAGAGAAAAAACCAAAGCAAAAGTTGAGGAACACCATAGAGGGCTCTCGGCCAAGCAAGAGCAAAATTTGAAATTCACTTCCAACCTTTCCAAGAATTATTTGTTGATGCCAACCTACTATATTGAGGGCCCTAAGTAGCGTGGAAGTATTTTTGGAGCAATTAATAATCTATTTCTCACTTTTGGAAACCCTAGCCCATTTGTGGAGTTGAAGTGGAAAGGTAATATTTTGTTTTATGTGTTGTAAAGGTTATAAGCATGTTGTAGTATGTTAAAATGAAGGAAAATCATGAAATATGGAATGTTGAAAGGGAGTTGTGGGTGTAGTGTATAAGCCGTGTGTGCATGTGTGGTGTTGTGTAGTGTTGTATTGTGTTGGAACTATGAATTGATGCTTAGTTAGTATATTATGATCATTGTAGGGTGAAAGAATGATAGGAAATCATCCATATGGGTATGTAGCGTGTTAACCGAATTTATGAATATGGCTAAGTGGTGATAAATAGAGCTATTGTTGTTATATTGTCGTTGGAATTGATTATTGATATTGTTGGGTTGTTGCTGTTGTTGTTGTTGTTGATTGAGTCGAGTTGAATTCTCGTGGTGGCCTATTTTAAGGGGAAATGTTGCCTAAATTTTTGTAGAATTAGGGGCAAAATTAGAATTTAATGCCCAAAAAGGTCTTTTG
>DF361912.1:45297-55640 GCA_000787875.1 Solanum virginianum
GACCACTTTTGGTATATATGTATATTTTCGTTCGTTGCATTATATGTATTTGTTCATGGGTACGGTAAGGCCCTCTCCCGTCCTATGATTCTACCAGTTTGTTTAGAGGTCTGTGGATAAATGGGTGTGGGTTGTGCCAGTTCGTTCGATTTGATTCGTAGGATGTGTATGTGGGGAGATTTCACCCCCATGGCGGCCTTGTCGGCCCGCGTCTGTATATATGTTGTATTTGTTGGCTCTGTATGGCTTCTGTTGGTATATTCTGATATTCAGGATTATTTCGAAATAGTCTGTAAAACAAAGGAAACTCTGCCAAAATTTTTCTAGAATATATGTCATTTGTTTGCCATTCGGCTTTGTGGTTGTGTCTGGGTGCCCGATCCGGGCACTAGTCATGGCCCAGGGGGTTAGGTCGTGACAAATTATGTAAAGGTATTTCTGATAGTTTGATGTTTCACCGATAGGTCAATTCTCTAGATTAGTTTTTTCTTGAAATTTCTATGTTGAACAAATACTTTAAGCATTTGATTTGGAAGTGACTAGGTTAGTTTATCTATCTTTTATCCACCTTATCATTATTTTACTTTATTTTATTGGATTAACCTTCTTTTATTCATACTATTTTAAAACTTTTAAGTATTTTATGGGAAGCGACTAGGTTCGTTTTGTCTTTTATCGTTAATATTATTGATTTTCATTTTGTTTGGCAACTAGAGAATATGCTTTCTTTGGTTGATTAATGAATTTTTTGTGGCTTGAGTAGTTCATGTATTATTTATTGTAATACTTGTTTGAAGTCTCATAACTTAACTTGTCTTTGAATATCATTTATTTGGGATAAAGAACTTGTAATCGACAGTATTTTAAATTTTAAAGAATATATATTTTCAATGGAAAAGAACCTGAAATGTCTTCGAACTATTGAAAATGATACAAAAATGTCCCCCGTCCATCTATTGGGCTTAAAATGCCCCTATCATCCATCTTTGGGTCCAAAAATGCACTTCATTAATCTTTTTGGCTCACTTCTACCCTTGAAACTAACCACCCTCTCTTTTTTCTTTTTTAAATATTTATTATGTTTCATTTTCTTATGGAATAAAATAAATCTCCATCTCTATTAGATTTCTTTCCATAATTTATCAAACCAAAATAATGTATCTCTTTAAGGATCAAAGTGATTTTTTAAAAAAGTGATCTAAATGACTTATAAAAATAATTAATCGATTTAGCTTTCTAAAAAAGAAAAATTTTAAAATATATAAAGTTAATGAAAAAGTAATTTCCAATTTATCCAAAGAGTAAGTTTTTGTTTTTTATTAATGTTATATTAAAAATAACAAAAAAAAAACTATTCAAATTTAATTAAATAAAAGAATTAAGGAAAGCTAAATCGATTTTAATAAATCGCTTTGACCTTAAAAGGTTAATCCGTAAGTTTGACCAGATCCTTCTCTTACAACTTCCTTTCGCATCAATGTATTTTCTCAGCAACATAATAAATCGCTTTGACCTTAAAAGGTTAATTATTTTGTCTATATAAAATATAAGTATGTGCAGATTTTTAAACAAAAAGTTCAAAATATGTATTGTTGTAACTATAGATTTTTCTAAGAGGGTTTTTTTTTTTAAAGATTTTTCCCATAATTTATAAATCCAAAAAAATATACCTTTTTCATATGGCTAAAATTGTTTTTAATAAAAACTACAGTAAAATTACTGGTTAATTTTTTTAATCATATTTTTCACATATTTTATCCAAATCAAAATAATATCTTTCTTTATAACCCCAAAACAAATTTTAAAAAATAAAAAAATTATAAGATTCTTTTTTATTTTTGTAAAAAAAGAATTGAGGATGGGGTTTACTTTATCCCATAAGAAATGAAACACAATAAATTCTTTTTTTTTTAAAAAAAAAGAGAGGATTGTTAGTTTCAAGGATATAAATGAGCTAAAAAGATGAATGAAACGTATTTTTGAACCCAAAGTTAGATGACAGGGACATTTTAGGCTCAAAGGCTGAATGAATGACATTTTTATACCATTTCCACTAGTTCAAGGGCATTTTAGACCCTTCACTGTATTTTCAATTGTGATAGTATATGAGATGTGTGAAATTTATTTTTGGAGTGTATAATAAATAAATTCTTGCATTTTTCCTTTTAGTTTACTTAGTTATTGCTTTTTTTAATATTTGTCTGATTCTTCTATATGCAACTGTCACTTTAGAATATTTTCATTAAAGATAAGAATAAAGTTTTCATGTTAATCACGTGATTATATTTTACTGATGTGTATAACACCTTTTACATTTTTAGCTTACAAAAGTAGAATGTTTCATTGACCTTTGTTGGTGACGCATCTTCCCCCATATAATTTACAAGATCCGATCAGGAGTCTCATTCAAGGTGCAATAATTTGGATCCTTATCTGATCTATGATTGCATTTGACCATTTTTAAAATTCATTTTAATTGGTAAATATGATAGATTGGTACTACGCGCCTTTAATTCATTAGGTGGCCATACTTCTCTTTTTTTTAAAAAAATCTAAAAAAATTGTCGCGCCATTGCAAGCCCTTCCGAGAAAATGGGGGTGCAACAAATCCTACGAACCATTATACAATCATCATTATGACAATGGTTTTGTGAAGTAGTTAAGTTTGATGTCTTCAGAACTTTCTTCCCACAATAGTATGAGACCATAGAATTCAAAATAACCGTTATTAACACACATGAGCCAGTAAGATACTTTGATCCAATCATTGGCATGTTTACTTGTTTATCATTACACTTGCAATCCACACACAAGTACTTTTTTATTAACTTAATCACAAGACAGTCTCAGCAGTAAGTATCAGATGACCAAATAGCCACCACTATTGCATGTCTATCTAAATGCTCACAGATCTCAGTTCTTCCTCCCTTCACATAAAATGAAATGGTATCCATGTCTGCAGTTTAAGATTGGAGAGAGTTAAAAACGAAGTCAGTGCGTTTGAGCATCAAGACGTCAACCAATTTGCTCAAGAAAGAAGAGCTTCACAGGGGTGTGGCCTAGTTGTGGAAAAAATGAGAGGCTAAGGTTCAAATCACAACAGAAACAAATAATGCTAGGTGATTTCTTTTCCTCACTGGATACTTGCCTTAGTGTGAGATTATTTCTATAAAATAGCTGAGGGGCACACAAGCTAGTTCAAACACCAGCAATATAGAAAAAACATAACAGAACTAAAAGGTAGAATCTTACGTTGATTTAAACGGTGCACTGGTAGCTCCAACAGGGGTATTGAAGGCAACTTCCTGAAAGGGGCCTGCCATCTTTCCACGTGGAAACCATCCCAAGTCCCCACCTTTCTTTCCTGAGGGGCATTCTGAGTAAGTTGCAGCTACCTGCAGTCAACCAATGAACCTACTAAGCTTATGCCTTAATTTCAAGCTAGTTATAGAGAGAGAGAGAGAGAGAGAGAGAGAGAGAGAGAGAGAGAGAGAGAGAGAGAGAGAGAGAAATTTAGAAGGATCATTGGATGTTTGCCTCTAAAATCATGTGAAATGGTATTCCGCATTTTATTGGATTGGAAGGAAACAAGCTTGCTGTTTGTTTAGATAACAGATCAACTGAATGACAACTATTTAACTTCAAAAAGATCCTTCTCTTACAACTTCCTTTCGCATCAATGTATTTTCTCAGCAACATAATTACTGAGAATAACAGAGGTGGAAATAGACAGAAAAAACTGTTTAATCTACCTTGGCAAACTCAGCTGGTGGAACTTTATCTCCATTGTTCAGCCAGCCTTCCTGCAGTATTTTGTATGCTTCATTAATCTTTGACTGCTTCTCACATAAGACATGTCTTGCTGAAAGGTTAAAGACAAATGTTACCAAATCACGTCTACAGCACTAGATGACCCTTTGGGCTACTTAAGAAGAAGATACCTTTAACATATGTGCAGGTTCCAAGACCATCTGCTTTTCCAGCTTTTCCTTTTCCTTTCGAAGCACCATCCTCTTTTCCACCAGCTGCCTGTTTACCCTTTCCCTTGCTTCCAGAATCCTTAGACTTGGAGTCCTTCCCCATAACTTCTGAAGCTTCACAACAAGGTATGGAAATATCAGAATCAATTAATACAACTACAATTTTGCACTTAAATGTATGTTCAATTAGGGAAGACCAATTAGTTTGAGTATGGGCAGTAGAGTGATGGGCATACATGAAGGAAAAGAAGAGAACAGACATCTAAATTACACCTCAAGAAAACAGGAAGATTTTGGCACAAATGGTAAGCAGAGCAGATGGAATGATCAATGATATCACAACATCATATAGTGTGTATATGAATCTTCCATGGTACAGAAATAAGCAGGCATTTACAGAGAGGGAAGGAGGGAAAGAGGGGGGGGGGGGCATATGGAACAAATATTCATTTGCAGTGTTGCCGCAATGAATTGACCTGAGACACTGCAGTGTTGCTGCAGTGTTTCCATACATGTGAATATTATGGAAATGACCTGAGACAAAGAAAATCTAACTTGTAACAGATAACATCTCTTTATTATACATTTTGTAAAATTGTTCCATAAGAAGGACATATTTTCCACAGAACATACTTGAATGGTACTTCTGGAGGCTATTGAGTAGGAGACAACCTTGGACTTTAGAATATGTAATTGATCATGACATCAATATAAATCCAACGTTTCACCAAGCAATCCAAGGTAAACAGAACAGCACAACTCATTAGACCAATTTAAGAAATCAAGTCATCAAGCTTTCTGAGACAGAATATCAGCTCCATCCTTCCGATGACAAACTCCGCAACAACCTTGTGTTACTGTATTTTTTATGCATCACTCTCTAGTTCTAATGTTCTATGCATAACGGAAAAGCTGTGCTGCATCTGAATGACACAAGCTCAGTTTAACAATGCCTTATTAACTACCCATGATGGTGAAATGAGTAGTAAAATGAACTTTCGTCAAGTTCATTTACAATAGAATGTTTTTTTCTAATGTTCTATGCATAACGGAAAAGCTGTGCTGCATCTGAATGACACAAGCTCAGTTTAACAATACCTTATTAACTACCCATGATGGTGAAATGAGTAGTAGAATGAACTTTCGTCAAGTTCATTTACAATAGAATGTTTTTGTATTGACCCCAAAGAACAGTCAGACTAACGGCTTCCAAGTCTTACTGCTCCAGCACCTTCAAGCACAACATGTCATTGTCTTCCAACTTTTTCAATTCCCCAGTTTTGAGTTCCAACTTGCACACTGAGTTGGTGGCTTCCACTTCTTCTAGCTCCCCATATTTTAACTTTTGACTAACACACTAAGTTCCCAAACCTTGATCCGAGGACATCATGGAGTTATCTTACAGAACTTAAATCCTCGATGAATGTATTTCTGATTGGGTGAATAAATGATGCAAATTACTGCATAGATATCAATTTGTACTATCTCTGTTGCTGATTTCTTTGTTTTGTTGTCGAATATAAAACAGCTGCCTTGGATACTTAATTCTACAGCAGGGTATTGATACCATGAGCTCATGGTGTACTTTATATTTCTTACTCATTTAGTAGGGGTGATTCAGTGTCATCCAATGACCATAAATGAAGAAAGACATGTAGTAACAAGATGAAATGCCTCTTCTGATATTACCAAAATCTATATTTTTCATAAGTTAATCCGAGTTAGCTTACCTAAGTCAGTATAATTTGAAGTTATTACCTCAATTCCCCAGTGAAAGGCTATCATTTAAGGCCAACAAAATCCAGAAAAGTGAAAAGACAGATGGAAGTGCTATAGATAATATCAATCAATCAAGTAAGCCTCAAATTTGGTCATTATATGAATCTTCTATATCCATTCAGATCCTTCTTTCTAATACTACAAAGACACGAACAACAACAACAACAACATACCCAGTGAAATTCCACAAATGGGGTTTGGGGAGGTTAGAATGTACACCAACCTTACCACTATCTTACCACTATCTATTGAGAGGTAGAAAGGTCGTTTCCTGGGACTCTAGTCTCAAAAACCCATACGCAGAAACTACAAGGACCCAGAATGTTGAGCTAAAACAAACTTAATGCAAGTACAACTATATCGAATCCCATGAAGCTAGTATTTTGTTCTTTGCTAAGTCTACATCAATAACGAAGACCTTCATCAAATACGCTACATCCAAGATCAAACTGTATAAATGGGGATGGCTGCTCCCACAAAATAGAGAAGACGATAAAACTGCCATGGACGTAAACACCAACTAACGAGAAAATCGTCAGAAACTGAAACAACCCCAGATACCAAATTCAACTAAAAACCAAACTGAAGAGGCACAACATTGAGCATGGAGGAGGCGTTTTCTACTTATTGTTCAAGACCAAAAAAATCAGATGAGATCCTGAAAGAAACCAAAAAATTGAGCAGCTATCAGATTTTGAGCAAAGAGAAATCTACCTTACAATTTGATTGTTTGAGAGGGTTTCCAAGTTCAGAGGCAAAACTGCCAGGAGTATCAATCTATCTTGGTAAAGAAAGATTGAGGACAAATTTTGTAGGATTCTACTCTCCAATGTTTCAAGTTTGCCCCAACGAAAAACTCTTTTAACATCAACACCCCCAAAAGAAAAACAAATAACACAAAATGACTTGAGAGGTCCTTATATTTGGTTTCGTTTGTTACATAGACTCTTCTGCTTAGGACTTTGTCAAGAGAACCCTCGTACCTCGTCACGACCCAACCTCGTGGGTCGTGACTAGAGCCCGGATTGGGCACCCAAACATTGCCTCAGATCCTATCAAACACATCCCCGAATATAACAGGAGCCGACGAGGCGAGGCTATATTTCAAGTTTATAAATTTAATAAAATTTTGGCAGAGTTTTCTTTGTTTTACGGACTATTCAAAATAACCCTACACTCAGAAAATACCAATAACGGCCACACAGGGCCAACAAAACAACATATATACATATGTGGGCCGACAAGGCCGCCATGGCGAGTGAAACCGTCCAACACACACATCATACAAGTCTAATTGAACGGACTGGGCACAACCCACACACATATATCCACAGACCTCTAATAACTGATAGAATCATAGGACGTGCCGTACCCCTGAACAAATATATACAATGCAACGAATGAATATATACCAAAAGTAGGCTCCGAAATAGGGGGAGCACTCCAAATAGCAGAAGGGTTTCCTAAATCGATGGATCACCAAGCTGTTAGTCGTTACCTGCGGGCATGAAACGCAGCCCCCCGAAGAAGGGGGTTCAATACGAAATATATACTAATGGATTACCAAGCTGTACGTCGGTACCTGCGGGCATGAAACGCAGCCCCCGAAGAAGGGGGATCAATACGAAATATGTACTGAATATGCAAAGCAGAAGATACAGAACATAAATCCGAGTAATAATCGAAATAAAAGTATGGAAGGTGAATACATATCCAAAAATATTGAAATGTTTACTTTCAAAATATAAATCATGCATAGGGCACAGGAAATATGGTCGCCCGCCCGTCGATGGTGCCATAACACAGCATAACACCAGAAAGTTTCAAATCTCCGAATCCTCATCACATATCACAACACCGCATAACGCCAAACACAACATAACGCCCAATAAAAGCGAAACTCGGCCCTCGAGCGAGGAGCTCGGTGAACCATAAACACAGCATAACACCGGAGTATATCATAATGCACACGATAACCAACCAGCTTGGGAACCGGCGAACGATATCATAGTAGTATGCACGAGCGGAGTAGTGAGTAATCATACGCATAAAATCATTGTCATAAATCCAAAAGATAAGTAAAATAGTCATATTTTAAATCGGAATAATGATTGTTACATATTCTTTCAAAAGTTATCAAAATTGCATAAAAAGGCATCGCGGGACCCACGGATGGGTGGAGACACGAGCTGGCCCAGCCTATGGAGAACATACTCATCCTAGATCATACAAGCTCCTACGAGAATTTTAAAGCAATCCGAGCTTTTCTGTAAAAGTTAAGGGCGATACAAGTGCCTACGAGAATTTTAAAGCAATCTAAGCTTTTTCTGAAAGGGTTATGGACGTTTGTAATTTTAGAATTGTTAAAGAATAAGTTTCTTTAAAACTAATCAGCTTTCATATCCCCTGTGCAACTTATGAATTCCAAGGACACAAGGATCAATGTTATGACATATTAACACAAGAAACCAAGGAACAAACGCGGATTATAAACATGCTCGGATTGCAAGAATAAAGTTTCCCCGAGGCTCGTATCACAGCCTATTTTAACTAAGGCATACCGAAAAGAAAGGTTGCTTTACATACCTCAAACGCTCTCCAATATAATCCAAATGCAAGCTAAATCCAACTTACGCTTCGAGCTGCACAAGGTCTACAAACAAGTCATAAAATGCCAAACATTAGCTAAAGACTTTTTGGGCATTAAATTCCAAATTTGCCCTTAATTCTACAAAAAACTCGGGCTACCCAAGTTCTACAAACAAGTCATAAAATGCTAAACATTAGCTAAAGAGTTTTTGAGCATTAAATTCCAAATTTATCCTTAATTCTACAGCAATTTGGGTAGCATTTCACCTGAAAATAGGCCACCCCGAGAATTCAACTCAGCCAAATCAATCAACAACAACAACAACAGGAGCTGGCAATGGAGCCACCCCCGTACCTGCAAATAGAAACTAATAGAATATTACTTCGCCGTACTCCCCGGCAACGGCGCCAAAATTTGATGCGCCTAAATTTACACTCCAAATAGAATAGTAAAGCGATCATTGGTCTTTTTCATCATTTAACAATATTCATAAATTCAATTCAACGGCTTACCTTTAAGCCAACATTGATGCTTATACATTCAAATACTAACCCGAATCCATACCAACAATATTTAAAGATATTCTAAGTAATTCACATAATACTTCCAACAATTCAAATTTTTCTCCAATCTAGCCAAGAACAACCCCTAAACCCGGGAACCCCACTTTTCACATTCCTCATTCTCAAATCATGATTTGCACCCACAATTCACGTTCTAACAATGTTATTCTCATTCATATACAAATTACATTAAATATACAATAATCTCCAAATCAGTTCGCAATAATTACAACATCAATTTGAGCCAATAAACATTCATTTCCCACATATAATTCATAGCGACGATGACTAAAATATTAAGAGACATTCATTCGTTCATTGTCACATAATATGACCCATTTTGGCTAGCACACCGCGACGACGACTAAAATATTAAGTGACACTCATTCGTTCATTGTCATATAATGTGACTCATTTTCGGCTAGCACACCAACATACACATATGGATGATTCTTATTCATTCTTTCACCCTACAATGATCATAATATACTAACTAGGCATTAATTCATAGTTTTAACACAACACATCACAACACACACATACTTATACAGCCCAAGCACCTCACACACAACTCACTTTCAACATTCCATATGTCATGATTTTCCTCCATTTTAACATACTACAACATGCTTACAACCTTTATAACACATAAAACAAGATCAAATCTTACCTTTTCTCTTCAATTCCACAATATGCTAGGGTTTCCAAAGGTGGAAAATAAAGGGTTGATCGCTCCAACGACACCTCCACGCTACTTAGGGGCCTCAATATAGAGGGTTTGCATCAACAAATAATTTTTGGAGTGGCTAGAAATGATCTTCAAATTTTTCTTTTTTTTTTTTCTTCTCCTTGGCGGAGTCTCTTGGAGGATTTTCAACTTTTGCTCTCTTTTTTTTTTCTTTAAATGATGGATGAAAAGGGAGATAAAGTGGTCATAGCCCACACCATGTGTTGTTCCAATTAAAAGTTGACACAAAATTGTGTGGCCACCATTTTAATGCCACATGGCCAAGGGCCAGATAATTCATGATTTTTAACTTCCAATTAATTCTAATTTTGGTCCCAAATTTTCCTAATTGTTCCAATGCACGAAATACGGGCTCTAACATGAAGTGTTGTGGATCCATATAAATTGGACCATCTCAGTGACATATGAGCAGTTGTACATCTAGTACAATCCTATCCTACGTTGGTTATGTAGTTTCTGGGGTTGAAGTTATTAAACTTATACCCACCTCGATGCTCAATACTACTTCGAAAACATGCACTATGCTCAATAACTGTATAAATATCCCACTTTAGGGGAAAACTAAAAATATACTACTTGGAGCATTGGCTCTCTCTCTCTATCTCTATCTCTCTCTCTCTCTCTCTCTCTCTCTCTCTCTCTCTCTCTCTATACATATATATATATTCTTTATCTATCTCTTC
>DF361912.1:55677-80474 GCA_000787875.1 Solanum virginianum
ATATATTCTTTAACTATCTCTTCTGAACTTGTTTCATAACTCAATCTCAAGAGAATCTTTTATCTCAACTGTACATAGCTTTGGTTAAGCGCTTGTAGTAAACTAATCATTTTTCAATGCAAGTAAAAAAATATGCTAGGGAAATAATTCTCAATCAACCATGATTCTTGTAACTGTAATAAACTTCATGATTTAAGGAAACATGCTCAACAATGAAATTCTTAGGATAAGAATAATAATTACAGTAAATTTTGCACGGTAAAACTCAGTATATCCCAACAACTTCACAGAAATGAAATTAACTTGGCCTTTGACTAAATTTTTTTCTAAGAACATGGAATAACTATGAAAATAAATTTTTTTAGGTGGCCTTACATACTTGGGCACAAGTTTTCTTGGAAATTTGCAGAGACTAGTTAAGCCCTAACCCTTCTTTCTTTTCGTAATTGTAGTTTCTTGAGTGATGTTCATGAAAAGTGAAAAAAATGACGTGGATTATAGAATTTTAAGGTAAAAATAACTTCAAAACAATGGAGTTTTGGTCTAGGATGGGTGGAAAAATGTCTAGAATGCCCCTTAATTTTTTTTTAAATTTTTTGTACTTCGGGGGACCTACGCAGACTAGTGCATTTTCTTTCAAAAAAATTTGATCAATTTTCTAATCCGGTAAATTTTTTTTTAAAAAAATAAGTGTTGTCGCACACCTTCACTGGTTCGTGTTTTCACATTGAAAAATTATCTTTTGATTCGGTTGCTCTAAAAATTAACCGAGACTATTTATTACTCAATTTTTCATGCTGATCGCATATTCGGCCTTAGATTTTCTATCAGAGTATGGAAAGACGCGTTATGCGTATATTTCTTTTCTAGGGGTATTTTGATAATTTTTATCGGGTATTACACTATATTTGTTTCATTCAGCCATTTTACATACTCGTACACTCTACGTACTGACGTTCCCTTTGAATTGCATCATTTCATGATGGAGAGGCAAGTATTAGAGATCATCAACAGGCGCTTCATTGAGGATCTACTCGCATTTAGCTGATCGATAAGACCTCCTTATTTTTGGAGGATTTTCATGTTTCTATCATCTAGCTTGAGTTAGTACTTTATTTTTCTTAAGTTGGGTAGCTATGACTTGTCGTGGTACCATCTAGATATTAGAGGTAGAGACTTCATCGACATTGAGTAGAAGATGTTGAGTATTACTTCTTTTCCAACTCTTGTTTATTGAAAATTAACTTTTTATATAAAGACTTGGTTATTTAATTATATTCAGTCTTTTCCTTGAGTATTTTTCTTCCTCTGTTGAGTATGAGGTGACGATAAGGTCAAGTGGTTCGCTCAGGGACTCGCAATAGTCTCTGAATGCCGGCTATGCCAAGGATACCCTTCCAGGGCCTGATACATACTTTAATGCCATCAACTCAAACTTATCCATGAGAAAAATGCTAAACCACATTCATTGTAGGGATTTAAAGCCTGTTTGGATTGAGATTTGTTAGATGGTTTTAAGCTAAAATGGTTGTAAACATATTTGTACTGTTTGGAAAAAATTTAAAAGTACTTTTAAGCACTTGTTTTGAAATAAAAAATAACACTCGTCAACTTCCTTTGCCTAGGATTTCTTTCATCGACCCAAGCCAAACGAGGGGTAGTTATTGACACCAAATCCTGGTTTTATTATAAATTATTTTTAAAATTAATTAGTTAATAACTAAATTATTTATTTCACTTTATTAATCTTAAAACGTTCATTAATTTATTTATAATAATTTATTTTATAGCCAAAATTTACCAACTAATTCAAAGACTACTTTTTAAACTCTAAATTGGTAATAATTGCAATTTCATTGGCCAGATTCTCAATTCAATTTCTCCCACCCTTTAACCTTTTCTCAAACCAATTCTGGTCCAATTTCGGATCAATTTCCCCAGCCCAAATCCCTATCCGGCCCAATTATTTTATAAACTTCCAATTAATTCTAATTTTGGTCCCAAATTTTCATAATTGTTCCAATGCGTGAAATATGGTATCTAACATCCTCCCCCTTAGAACATTTGTCCTCGAATGTTAAACTACCATCCATCAATTAACTTATACAATACAAAATACTTGCCCGTGCCCGCGCCCCACCCCTTCCATTTTTTCTCTTTTCTTTTCCAGACGAGACCCACGCGTCTTCCCTCCTTTCTTCCTCTGAACGTCCTTGAATAGCCAGATGTTCTCATTCACGTCTCTCCCTTGTCCTTGCTCCAAAACGGACGGACTAGAAAAGCGTCGGTCTCTTGAACACCTCTATTTGGCCCACTCAAGAAATACTCTCTGAGTCTCAAAAATCCGAAAATTAGAAGTCCACGGCTGTAAATTTCGACCCCAAAGTCAGTGGTGGATAAAGGTAAAATCTTAGCCTCCATGTTTAGTTTCCCTGTTCTTTATGGATCTTGCTTCACGGGTTGGGTCTGTATTTGATATCTGACAAATGGCAAATCATTTTTTTATGTGAAGTTTAGCTGCTGTTAGTTTCCTACTAGGACTGAACTGTTCTAATGTGATATTTTAAGTTCTAATGCGATATTTTAAGGGTTTGGACCCATAGAGTCCCAATAGTTCTATGTCCTCGATGTCCCCCTTTGTCGAGTAGAAAGGAGTAAATTCGTAGGAAATTGGACTAATACACGTCTAGAAAACAGGTTTATTGGTGGAGAATGGGTGAATATACACTGATATACAATGTATATATGATCACTGTATATAATGGCCCAAATGGGCCAAAGCCAAAATCTCAGCAGGGGATAGCCCAGGAGGATCAACATGTTGGATTTGCAAGGAAGGCAGGTTAATTTGCAAGGAAAATGTTGTATACACCCTGATATACAGTGTGTATACAATGATGATATATAGGAGAAATCGGGGCTTAAAAGCCCATAATCTGCAACAGTTTTTTGGGGAGAAATTATATATATATATATATATGCAAAAATAAAAAAAAATTAAAAAGAAGGTAGCCCATGTTTTGTTTATATAAAAAATAGCCAAAATCAGTGAAACTATACATAACTATACAATATAGTTTGTCAAAAGTTATAGAAAGTATACGCTACTATACAATGTATATTACTTATACATGAGCTATACAATAAATATACATTATAATACACAAATATACCTTGACTAGACATACCTATACAATGATGCTATTTCAAATTCTTTTTTTAAGTTTAGTATCTCTAGGTGTAATTTGCTCTGTGTTTTTGGGTGTAAATTGGGTCAAAAGCCTGACTTCAGCAACCCTTTAGTTGCTTTAGACTTAGGACAAGAAGTGGGCCAAAGGCCCAATTCTTTTTCTTCCCTTTATTTGATATATTTGATTACTTACAATTAATTGTTTTAACACTTAACTTTAGTTGCTTGTTTAGTTTTAACTTAATAAAATTCCCGAGATGACGAACCATTTTTATGTTAATTTTTTCTTTAAATGATTGCATTTACTTAGTTATTTTTGTCAAAATTTCAAAAAAAGGTCAAGTTTGTCAATTTCCTTTCAAAATGTTTCCTTTAAAATTTCAAGTTACTTTTAAGTTAAGTTTTAACAAGGGTTATTCCTTTTACCTCAGGTTATTCATCATATTCTTTCAAAAAAAAAAGGTTCTCTTTCAAGTCCTTTTTAGTTGAGCTATTTCACAAGTTTTATTTGGCCAAAGTTTTAGAAATTTAAATCATTTGTTTTAAGTCATTTTTTCAAAATTAGGCAATTTTTCGAACTCCCTTTTTAAATTATTTAGATTACTTAAAAATATATTTTTACTTGAAATATTTTTACGTTTTAAATTTTTTCCTAATAGTTAGTCAAATTAAGTTTAAATCGTCGGTTAAGTACACGTTAGCTGCCATTTTTAGTGATTAATATCTTTTCAAAGTGGAAACTAGAACCCTTACTCTTTTTTACTCTTTTCTCTAAAATTCTATGACTTTTTCTTTTAGAGTTTTAAAATCTTTTTTTTATAGTTTTCTTAATTTATTTAAGAAATTAATTGGCGACTCTCTTATTTTTCAAAAACTGGTTTTTCCTTAAATTAATTAAGTTTAAGCTGATTTTTCCTAAAAATGTCATTTTTTTCAATTAACAAGTTAAAAGTCATAAATTAAAAATTCTAATTTATGATTTTTACCTTATAAACTAAAACGACAACAACAACAACAACATACCCAGTGGAATCCCACAAGCGGGGTCTGGGGAGGGTAGAATGTACGCAGACCTTACCGCTACCTTACAAGGTAGAAAGATTGTATCCTTGGAACCCTCGTCTCAAAAACCTATAAGTAGAATAAACTAGATATGAAAAAAATGGGAAGGGTAAGGAAAGGAAATAGAAAAGACGACTAACAACATAAAGCACTTGATATTGCGTAAATCAACATGATATAACGATAACATCAATATGTATATGATAGATAATGACAACACATGATATAAAAGACGACTATTCCTACTACCCTACTATACTCCAAGGCCAAACATCCACCTAACCCTACTAACCAATTAGCCTGCTACTCTACTTCCTACCAACCAATTAATATGCTACTCCAATTCGCGACCTTTATTCCTTTCTATCTAAGGTCATGTCCTCGGTGAGATCAAGTTTCACCATATCTTGTCTGATCACCTCCCCCCAATACTTCTTTGGTCTACCTCTACTCCTCCGTGTAACTCTCAGATCCAACCTCTCGCACCTCCTAACAGGAGCATCGGTACTCCTTTTCTGCACGTGTCCAAACTATCGCAGTCTCGTTGCCCTCATCTTATCAGCCACAAAGACCACCTCTAGCTTCTCCCGAATGGTCTCATTCCTAATCTTATCACTCCTGGTATGTCCACACATTCATCTCAACATCCTCATCTCTGCGACCTGCATCTTCTGAACTTGTGAGTTTTTTATTAGCCAACACTCCACCCCATACAACAATGACGGTCTAACCATCATCTTATAAAATTTACCTTTGAGTTTCAGTGGTATCTTCTTATCACACAATACTCCAGAGGCAAGCCTCCATTTAGTCTATGCTGTCCCAATACGGTGTGTGATGTCATCGTCGATATCGCTACTACTCTGGATGATGGAACCTAGATACTTAAAGTTTTCCCTCTTGGTGATAGGTTGAGTGGCAAGCCTCACATCAGTGTCCGCTTCATCCATCGCAACACTAAATTTGCACTCCAAGCAATGATTCAATTCTAATTTATGATTTTTGGCTTATAAACCAAAAGCAATAAGTATAAGCCTAATTTATGCTTGACCAAGCTGTCGAAATTAGCTTTTAAGAGTTACCTATAAAAAGTATTCTCTGAAGAAATGCTTTGGAAGTGTAACAATATGTGTTTGGCTATATCATTTGAGAAGTGCTTTCGTTAGTAGTTTGTGTTTGACCAATGTTTTCAAGAAGGGCTTTAGGTGTCATGTTATGAAAAAGTAAGTTACCACTAATTTTAATTTGGCAAGTCTAAATTTTTGATGAGCAATCTTGTCCTAAAAATCAACAGTAAGTTTTTTGGCTTCTGCTTAAAAGTTGAAACAAAAAGCTTCTGCTACTACTATTTAGAAACACTAATACCTTTACTGTTTAAGTTTTTTTCTAGATAACACTTTTGTAATACTTTGTGTAGAAAATGGTGGGGTTAGACCGTTAGTAGTACCTGTTTGATTTATGCTAACATGCACCTCCATCAATGAATAGTTAATTTAGTGTATGTTAAACTTAAATTTGAAATCATATAAAGTACTTGTGATTATTAATTTTATGTGATCAACGGATAGATGGAGGGGGGAGTCTTGAAATGTTAATCTGACTAGTGTGCTAAATCAAGGATAAAAATTTAATTAACGTTTATGACAAATCACATTCAAAGATATTTTTGAGCAGTTTGAGATTGTCCCGAAATAGAGAATGTATTTCAACAAAGGAGAGTAGTTATTGGGTCATCACTGTTACCTGTTAAAAAAGTTGTCTTTTAGAGATCAATGTAAAAAGAAAAAGTAGGCAAGTTTCTCTAAATAAAGGGAGTACTACATGATAACCTCGCCTCATTCTTTTTAACAGGTAAAATTGACATACGACTGAATGTGGATATACCAGAATATGTTGATCTAGTTGACCCATTGGGTGAAAGTTGTATATGGCGGCAAATTAGAGGGGCAGCAACTGAAATATCCGAGGCAGATAGCATGATTATGTCTTCAGAAAAGGTTTCTGGTCACTTTTAGGCTTTGTGATGTGTGTTCACCCATAAATTCTACTTGCTTCATCCCAAAGCTGATTTTCCACTTCTCATTTTTGGGTAGTTCCGAAGGTGATTTTTGAAAAGAAAGTCATGGTATATGTCATGTACCGCAATAGTTATCTGGGACCATTTTTATAAAAAAATAATATTGTCCATTTTATCTCAACAAATGAAAAATAATTTATTCTTAAACTCCTCCAATAGCAGTGCAAAGTCAAACCAAGGGATCTATTTGCAGCGAATGGAGTATTAAATAGCACATACCTTAAGTAGTGTCTTTTTCCCCAGTAGTTTAAAGAGTTAAATTGATGGGGATATGCAGGTTGGTGTTGCCCAGCAATGGTATGATGAAATTGACCACCTTGCCTTTGGTGAAGAAATTCCAGAAGGGAAAGTTGTGATCAATTGCTCTGTTAACTCAAGTCCCGGAACAAGTGAGGTACCGTATTGTTCCCAGCAATTTCCTTTCGATTCTGAATTGTTGAGCTTCTCCAGGATTTATGTGAAATTTCTCACTTTAGTTGTTTAAAATGACAAGTTAATTATCTACAATTTTTGTATGAATAAGTGGCACATTGGGGCATTGATTTAGGGATATAGATCCAAGGTGTTTATTATTCATGGATAGACTGGATTTGCTTGTGACAGCAATCAATTGCTACGTATCACATGAATTTTTTCAAATCTCATGCGCATAACTTAGCAAAACAAAGAGATCTCTAAAGTACAAAACTAAGCTTCAATTAGAAGGTTCTATGCTTGAAAATTAGAAAGTAAAAAACAGTAAAGTAAATTATACTTCATTCTCTGCAAAAATTTTCTTTTTATAATATATGAAATCCAAAGCTTTAGAACACCATGTGTGATAATTGGCAGGCTTCAACGATCTCACTCGAGTGGTTACTTGATCACCCTTTTTGTTCATGGATTTTTGTCAATTAGTTCTAGAACATTCGACGGAGTCTTGTTAGCCTACGTCGTCGACTTGACTCGATATTTTTTTAACTTTGTTGTCTTTTGGCGATCTCGATTCTTGGTGGTGTGCCGAGTTACTAATTCATCATTAACATTAGGCGATCCGCCACTTTGCTTTTGCAATGCAGTTTTGTCCGCCTTTTGCACTTCATCACTCACTTTGATTAGTTTCTTCTTCAATTGTTTGATCACCCAACTTTGCATTTCACACACAACTAGAGGTAAATAATGCAAACAGTGGAATTCCACAAATCTATCACTGTCTCATAGAGATGAGAGATTGTTTCGTGGAAACTCTAGTCAGTCGTCACAAAAACTCATAAACTAGATATGAAAAAACGCTAAGAGAAATACAGGTAAATAATGCATTGAGGATATTTTCTAGGGAAAACTAAGCTTATACCTCTTTAAATGAAAATATTTACATCCGTATACCCCTTTACATTTTCTACCCCCATACTATTAAAATTTTGCTCCAAATTTGCGCGCTGACGTTAGCATCTGCTTGTATGATATACTAATAGGGTATACATATACCAACAGGGTATCACAGATGATTAAGCTCAATACTATATGATATCGACATGGTATATATACACCGACAGAGTATATAACGAATATATTTTCTACTAATTTCGAGTTTAATAATTTTTTTATTTGTTTCTTTAAAAAAAAATCATATATACCCATTGGGTATCAATATACCGTCAGAGTATCACAAAGGACTGAGCTCATTCTATATGATACCGCTATGGTATACATATACCACCAGAGTATATTTCAGGATATTTATGCTGACGTCAGTATGCGAAATTAAAAGGGGTAAGGGGGTAGAAAAATAAATAGTTTGGGTAACGGATTCATTAATGATAAATAGTTTACATTGGGTCTATTAAGGATAAATAATTTCAAATTAAGTCTATTTTTTTATGCAATTTAAGCCCATCTTGAGTGCAATTCTAAGACTCGTCAATTAGCATAAAAATAATCAAGTGACTCAAAAAATGCAGTTAAAGTTGTGGTACTTTCTGTCAAACTTAAGGGTTAAGTTGGTGATTAGGTGCATAAAAATGTCTAAGATCACCATATCATACTAATAGCTTTGGTCTTCCTCGAACAAATCCACATCTTCATGCATAAGACGACTCTAACACGAACATCACATAAGACATTCCAGCATGAATGGCTATCACAATATGCTATACTACAACTTACTATTTGAGTTACTCTCATTGCTATACTATTAAAATATGGTTCATTTATTAAAAAACAATGAGTGTCACAATGTTATTAAAGACATAATTTGTGTAAGATGAGCATTGAGTACTTAGGATGCATAAGTCAGACACATAAGCCCCAAGACAGACCCTATATTGTATTTTAAAACACTGAATAATTCTTATTTACCTTTGGATAGAGAATTTTATTTCACTAGGTTGATTTCAACCTCAGATTTAGGATAGGCAATAAATGAAAAGCATTGCTTTCACCATCTATCTTATTTATTCCTTTGTACCAGGTCCACCAAAAAAGACCATATGACCAAATTCTGGACTTGTAGGTGTATTAACAACATTATATTATAATTTTCTAGTACATGAGGTTTTCTATTTTGTCAAAAATGCATCTTTTTTAGAATCTAGTCAAAGTAGGTCCTCTACTAAATACCTCTCCTCCCCATGACTCCATTGATGCAAAACCCTTTAATTCCCTAAATAGCTCTTGAGGATTGGTATCAAATCACTAGAACCACCAATTTCCATTTATTTGTTCCTGAATAAGAAATATATTTGATAAAAAAATATTATAACAGTGGGGTCTAGAGAGGGTAGAGTGTACGCAGACCTCTGCCTCATCTCAAAAACTGAATAAATTAAATATAAAAAAAATTGTATTTAACTAACCCTTAGAATGATAAAAGTGTCCTCGAATATGCCATTACCGGAAGGTGGGTCGAATACCTTATTCACAATTACGAATGCAGGACAAAGTGTAATGTAGCACTTGTGCCAGACTGTGATTTAACAAAATTTATACTAGCTATTAATTAACTACAAGCAGCAGAATATTGTGAAGAAATTTTTTATTAATTAAATGGATTTTTTTTTATAAGGAATGACTTACTTTGAATAAGGAGAAAAATCGTGGACGATTATCACCATAAAGGGTTGGATCCACCTGGATCAATTAAATAACTTTTGATATATATTCCTATCATGTATCTTATAGCAAGAAGAATATTACTCCCTCCATTCATCTTTATTTGTTCCCTATTGACTTGAACATACCCGCCAACCAAGTTGTATTTGATCACCACCATTTTCTACTTTCACGTAGGATGCACTCCATTGGCTTAGAAGAACATGTGGACTAAATACTACTTATCATTTCAGCTCCAGAGATGTTATTATTTGGGTCATCTGTTGTTTCTGCTGGAGCAAACTGAATGACAAAAAGATAAGTAACATTGACCTAATAAAGTTAGACCATAATATCACTACGATATGCAAAAGCAATTTCTATCGGATCGGAGACACTTACGTGAGTTTTGCTAATAATATAACTAGCATTGATCGATTTGCCCTTTTTTGTCTAATGAGATCTTCTTTAGTAGTTCTTCTAAGAGGAACGGTTTCCATTGGACAACCTCCATCTTTTAGTCCAATCCTCGAGGAGCTGTTGGATGTGGAGGATTCTAAATGTTCTCTCTTAGTTAGAGTGAAAGATGGTCTCATCTACATGCATCATAAAATTTTAAGAATTAGAATTTTTTACGACTAGTTATAGTAACAATCAACAAAATAAGGTTCTTTATAAAATCATATAATCATACCTAAGGATGATGGGTATGACTCTTTACTTTTAGCAAAGGATTATCAAAAGCAAGTTGTTGATAGAAATTTACACCGTCATAAATATCTCCATATTCGGTCTATAGAATTAAACAGTATGGCTCAATCGTTAGAGATTTAAATGTGTACATGGCATAATAAGTATCTATAAATTGATAGATGGCTTATTTAAAATCTTTAGTGGCCTCTCAAATTCTTCATCTTCCTTCTTTGATAATCCCTCAACGTCATTGTAGTTCAAAAAAACCAAAATTGCAATCAAAAGTTGTACAACTCTTAGATGCATTCCTGTGATCTTCATCATGTACATACAAACAATTAAAAAGTCATACAAATAAATGCATCAAATATAATTTCTAATGAAAGACTATAAACGGAGACTTTTGAAAAAATTAATAATTTGAAACAAGTACTACTTGATTTCTTATTGTGTAGTGACAAATAAATTGTTCCTACAAGAATAATACACTAGTTTTTATATAGGAATCGCCAAATTAGCATTTCATACTTTTTAATTTGTTGACTTACTTTTATTATATGGATTCTTATTGTATCCAAAAATTATGGAATTAATTATGGAACAATTACATTTTGCTATCATTGTATCCCAAAAATCTCATTGAACAATTACACATACTTTCCTTACAAAGCATGCATTCGAACATATTTTATTCGTTAATGCATTCATACTACCATATCATTTAAATAATCTTTCGAAAAATTATAAAATATTCTGCAACTATGAAAGTAAATATGAAAACAAAATAGTAATAAATTAAAAACATAAACGCAAACAAAACGAAACCATCACCATAAAAGAGTTGAACTTGGATAGGAATAAATGAAATATACATTTAATTCGCTTATCGTTTACTGTTTATTTTGTACTCTTTCTCTTCTTTCTTTATTTTTTTTAATCTATTCAAATGTTAAATAATAAAACTTTTACCTTGCCACTAACTACAACAAATATATTTTATATCCAGCTTGTTCATGCTTTGAAAGTTATAAATATGTAGTACTTTTTCGTCTTAATTTATGTGCTACATTTGAAATTTTAAAATTAAATTTCTAAATTTTAACCGTGAATTCGAATATAGAAGCTTTAAGATTTTTTTTCTTTAAAATAAAATGTACATATTTGAAAACTATATAACTGTTGAATTATTTGATCTCCATGGTTTTCATCTCAAAGAACAAATAGATCCAAGGAGAAATAAGGGCTTCATATATACATTGCTTCTTAAGCTGTATCAATCCATATAAGAGTGAATCAAAAATCATCCTACAATTTGACTCCCTTTGTTATTTATAGACTAATCATGATGCTATACTTCTCCTAACTCTAACAGAATTCTAACAAACTCTAACAGAATAACTAATTCTTCACTGTAGAGTAATTAACTAACTTAGGGTAATCGCACAGTTCAGTCCTTAAGCTCTCCATGTGTGTTATTTAGCCATGATCTTTTGTATGTTGTCCAACACCCTCCTCAAGTTGTTGATAAGAAATATGTTCTTCACACCAAGTTTGGACAGCAAATGATGATGTTGTGCCTTGTCTAGCCCTTTTGTGAGGATATCTACTAGTTGCTCCTGAGTGTTTATATGTTGAGTACTCTGTATAGTCTCATCTCTCATCTTTTTTCTTAGAAAATGACAATCAATGTCAATATATTTTGTCTCTTATGAAAAATTGGATTGGCTGCAATTTGAATGACAACTTTACTGTCAAAGAACATCTTCACAGATTTTGTTAATTTTACTCCAAGTTCTCCAAATAAGCCCCTTAACCTGGGCACTTCAGCAGTAGTAGCAACCATGCTTTTGAATTCTGCTTCACACTGAGCTTCTAGCCATTGTCTCCTGAATTTTTTACTTCCAAAAAACCAAACCACGCCTAGAAAATCATGTAGCATGTAATTGATCTTCTAGTTTGTAGACAATCCCCAATCAGCATCACAATATGCTATCAACTCTTCTTGTCCTTTTGATAGCATCAAAAGACCCTGTGTAGCTGCTGATTCAATGTACCTCACTACTCTTCCATATGTGATTGTTTAGGAGCATGCATGTATTGGCTCAGTGTATGCACTCAAATGATACATCTAGCCTTTTCATGGTCAAGTACAATAGTCTTTCTACCAACCTTTGATAAGTTTCTGGATTTTCCAACAATGTGTCTTCTTGCCTTGTATTATCTATTTTTGACTGCATTGTCAAACTCAACTAATGTTAGCTTTTTGTTTACCTCAAGAGGTGTTGTAGATGGCTTAGAACCATTTAGCCCAAGCTCAGCAATAAGTTCCAAAGTGTACTTTCTTTTACACATGTATATTCCTTTATCTGATCTAGCAAATTCAATTTTAAGAAAAAAAAATTTGAAATAATTTTGTGAATCAGCTCTTATTTTTTCAATGAGGTTATTATCATTGCCTGTCACAAACAGATCATCTACATATATAAGCACTAGAGTAAATAATGTTCCTTCTTGTTTTCTGAAAAGTGAGTAACCATAATGGCTCTAAGAGAATCCTAGTTGTGAAGGACTTGACTTAGATTAAGATTTTACTGTTTCGAGGTTTGTTTAAGTCCATATAAGGACCTATGAAGCTTGCATATCAGTGTCTCCCCCTGCCTTGGAGCCTGTGAGTTGAAACTTAGAGGAATGGTCATATAGACCTCTTCAGGTAGATCACCTTGTAGGAAAGTATTGTGTATATCCGTTTAAAATATGTTTCATCCATGTAAAACAGCTACAAAAATGACTGACCTAACTGTAACCATTTTAACCAATGGACTAAATATGTCTGTGTAGTCTAGTCCCTCCTTTTGTGTAAAACCTTTTGCTACCAGCCTTGCTTTATATGCTTCTCCACCTCACCTGAAGCTTTATACTTGAACTTGTAAATCCATTTACATCATATGGGTTTCTTGTTAGGGGGTAGTGAAACTATGCTCCAGGATTTACTCTCTTCAAGGGCAAGGATTTCATCTTGCATAGCCTTAATCCATTAAAGTTATTGAGCTGCTTCACTATAGGAGTGTGGTTCTATTTTTTAGGAATAAGCTGCAAGGTATCTGGTGTATCTAGGCTTCAATGATGAATAATCAAAAAAATTAAAAATTGAATAGTTGTAGCCAGTGGAAGGCTTACTAATAATGTAGTCATGTAGCCAAGTAGAGGGTTTAGAGAGTGGAGGATTTGAAGTAGGATTGGTGGATTGTTGTCGTAGGAAGCTGGAAGAGTCCTCTTGGAATATCAATGGAGAAGTAGATATTTCAGGTTAGTGAAATAGACCTCTCGGGCAAGATCAAGAGTAGAGGATATCGGAGGAAATGAAATAGGTTCCTCTTCTTCTGGATTAAAAGTTGGTATTGATGAATTTGGTGTTGATGAAATATATGTGTTAAGATCAAAAGTAGGATCCAAGAAAGGAAATATATCTTCCTGAAAGGTGATATTCCAGTTAGCAAAATGAGAATGATGTGTCAATTGTCATACAGTTTCAATCCATTTTGTATTTAAGAATAGCCTAGGAGTACTGCAGGTACAACTCTAAAGGAGAATTTTATGTTGTTTCTTCACATTTCTTGCATAACAAAGGCAGCCTATGACTCTAAGATGATCAAGAGATGGAGGTTTGTTAAAAACTATCTCAAAAGGAGATCTACCATGTGTAGTTCTAGAAGGAATTCTATTGATCAAATACACTGCCCCTAAAATATAGTCACCCCAAAACCTCAAGGGTAGACTACTTTGGAATTTTGGTGCCCTTGCTATATCAAGGATGTATCTATGTCTTCTTTCAACTAGACCATTTTGCTGAGAAGTGTATGTATAGGAGGTTTGCTATGTAATCCCCTCTGAATTGAGGAGATTTTTCATTTGTAAATTGATGAATGCCCCACCATTGTCGATTCTCAGGGTCTTGAAATTACATTAAAATTTATTTTTTAGCATAGCAATGAAAAACTTCAACACCACAATGCATTCATCCTTAGAGCTCATGAAGCAAACCCAAGTATACTTGTTATAGTCATCTACTAAGGTAAGAAAATATCTTCTATGATCATAAGCAGAAAATTTGAAAGGACCCCACACATCACAATGGATCCGTTCTGCAAAGTGAACACTTTTATTCATACTTCTAGGAAATGGCAACTTAGTTTGTTTTGCCAAGGGACAAATATTACAGTGTTCTGCAGTATCTTTCAGTGTTTTTCCAGAAAACATATGGATCTTCTTTAAGGCATCTATAGAAATATGTCCAAGTCTCTTATGCCATAATTATGCACTAATGCTTTGCAAAACTAATGAGTTTGATGCACTTACACCAGCCAATAGTAGCTTCCCTATATAATTCTTGTTGCCTAAGACATCCAACACATACAAGTCATATTCCACTCTACCAATCCCCTTCACCTTCATAGTTGAGGTGTTCGAAAACACACAACAATTGGGATAGAATGATACAAAGCAACCAACATTCTTTGTGAGTTTAGAAACTGATAGAAGGTTATATTTAAACCTTGAGACATAGAGTACCTACTGGTTTGACCTGTGGGTAATTGTACCTTTCTTTTGCAATCTATAGGTAATTCTAGATAAGCAGTGAACATGCTTAAATTAGACATCATATGATTGGTGGCCTATGAATCAACTATCCATTTATCCTTCTCAATTTTATTAAGAAGTGATAAAGGTGTTGCGGAAGCGAACTAGGTAGAATAATTATTTCACAATTAACCCTAAAAATAATAGCAGCTAAAAAAATAGTAAAAGATGAAAAATAAAAAGAACAACGAATTTACAAGGTTCGATAAAAAATAATTTTTACCTAAGTCCTCAGACACAACTGACCCAATTTTATTTCACTCCAAAAAATACAAGTGAAATACTACAAGAGAGAAAGAAGAACAAATGCTTTAGAAGATGAGAAGGCAAGTGAGAGGTGTATTTTAAATCCTAAAACTACACTTCAATATATAGGGGGGAAAACCTTTACAATTGTTTGCACCCACGATGTGGGATGGACACTTAACAAATCTCCACCTTGGTCATCCCACGTCTTCAATTCTTTCAATAACAAATTTCAATTGCGTCTTCAGCTTTTGAACATCAATGTTCAACAATGTTGATCAAGTCCAAACAATGTCCAAAGAGGGTTTAGAGAGTGGAGGATTTGAAGTAGGATTGGTGGATTGTTGTCGTAGGAAGCTGGAAGAGTCCTCTTGGAATATCAATGGAGAAGTAGACTTGATCGCAGTTACCACTTTTGTTAGCATATCAGTAGGATTCTCTGTAGTCTTGATTTTTTGCACTGTGACTCCACCTTCTTCTATGATTTCTCGTATGAAGTAATACCGAACATCAATGTGCTTCGTTCTTGCATGATAAACTTAATTTTTTGCTCGTTGACTGTAAAGTAGACATCCAACTAACTGGTGCTTTTGCAAAAGTAAACATATAACTAGTAGTCGACCTTCTTTTGTCCAGATTACCAGCATAGTTAGAGTCACAATATCCAACTACACACCAAGTTTCTTCCTTCTCAAAAACTAACCCAACATCCACGGTGTTACGACTATACCGTAAAATCCATTTCACAGCTTGCCAATGTTCTCTTCCTGGATTGTGCATATATCTGCTCACAATTTCCAACAACATGTGAAATGTTAGGTCTTGTGCAAACCATTGCATACAACAAGCTACCAATAGCACTTGTATATGGTACCCTTGATATATATTTTCTTTCGACTTCATCCATCGGTGATATATCAATACTAAGCTTAAAATGGGGAGCCAGTGGAGTGCTAACTGGTTTAGTTTTTTCATCCATACCAAATCGATCTAGCACCCTCTTCAAGTATTCTTTTTGAGATAAACAAAGTTTCTTTGAAAGTTTGTCCCTTGTTATCTCCATGCCAAGAATCTTCTTCGCATCTCCCAAATCCTTCATCTCGAACTCTTTACTTAGTTGAGCTTTCAGCTTCTCAATTTCTCCCAAATTCTTGAAACCTATTAACATATCATCAACATATAGGAGAAGATATATGAAAGAACCATCTTTAAGCTTGCGCAAGTACACACAATGATCGTATTTGCTTCTCACAAAATTCTGCCGCAGCATAAACTTATCAAATCTTTTGTACCATTATCTTGGAGATTGTTTCAATCCGTACAAATATTTTTCAAGTTTACACACCATGTTTTCTTTTCCTGCAACTTTGAATCCTTCTAGTTGAGTCATGTAGATTTCCTCTTTCAAATCACCATGTAAAAGCGCTATTTATACATCCATCTAAACTAGTTCTAAATCCAATTGCTCTACTAAAGCCAACAAAACTCTAATGGAGGATTGTTTCACGACTAGAGAAAATACCTCATTATAATCAATTCCCTCCTTTTGTGCATATCCTTTGGCCACTAATCTTGCTTTGTAGCGAACATCTTCTTGGTTAGAAAATTCTTCTTTCTTTGCATATACCCATTTTTACTTGCTTTCTTGCCCTTCGGGAGGTTGGCTAGTTTTCACGTATTATTCTGATGAAGGGACTTTATTTCCTCATTCATTGCAACTTTGCACTTTTTTTCACCACTTTGGATAGCTTATTTATAAGTGGTTGGAATGTCATCAATAATGACTGAGGTTACACATGTCATTGTCTCTATGAGACGCATAGGCTTCTTCACAGTTCTTTTAGGTTTATGGGTTGCTATTGACTCAAGTTACTGTTCAGATTTTCGAGTTGAAACCTGCGTCTCAACTGGCTCTTCTTCTAAATCGTTATTTATTTCTTCATCTGCTTTTTGTGGAGGAAAAATAAATTTTTTCTCAAACTCCACCTTCTTTGAGGCACTATCAGTTACTTATGTAGCTTCATCTGCATCCTTTTTCATCATAGCAGATTCGTCAAAAGAAACATCGCAGCTGAACATTACTTTTCTTGTCTCTGGACACCATAGGCGATATCCTTTGACTCCAAAAGTAATTCCCATAAAGATAGTCTTCTTAGCTCTCGGATCTAATTTTGACTCTTTCACATGATAATATACAATTGAGCCAAATAATGTAAAGAGTCATAATCCGCAGCAGGTTTTTCATACCATTTTTCAAATGATGTCTTCCCACCAATTGCAATAGATGGCAATTGATTTATGATGTGGCAGGCATATGTTATTGCCTCAGCCTAAAATTCTTTGCCTAAGTCAGCTTTGGACAACATGCACCGAACCTTCTCCAACAAAGTTCGATTCATGCGTTCTTCCACTCCATTCTATTGTGGTGTATTTTTGATTGTGAAAAATGTCTAACGATGCCATTTTCTTCACAAACCTTCTGGAAAAGATCATTTTTGTATTCTCCGCCATTATCTGTGCGAAGACACTTAATTTTTATGCCACTTTGAGCTTTTATCATCATTTTCAATTTGAGAAAGATTCCTAACACTTCATCTTTAGTCTTCATTATATACACCCACACCTTTCGTGAAAAGTCATCAACAAAGGTTACAAAGTAGTATTTTGCACCTAATGAAAGTGTTTTGAAGACACCCCAAACATCAGAGTGAACATAATGCAAAATACCTTTCGTATTATAGATAGCTATTCCAAATTTAACCCTTGTTTGCTTTCTTTCCACCTAGTGCTCACAAAAATTCAAGTATCCAGATTTAACACCTTTCAACAATCGTTGATCTGATAAGGTTTTCAAGGATTTTCCTCCTGCATGTCCCAAGCGCATATCCCATAGCCTAGTTGCCTCCACCTCTTTGTCAACACTGAATGTTACTACTGCTGTCCCAATAATTATACTACCATGATAGCAGTACAAATTATTGTCCTTCCGAATAGCCTTCATTACCACCAGCACACCAGAGCATACTCTCATCACTCCATTATCTCCAGTGATTTTGAACCCCTTTGAGTCTAGAGCACCTACAGAAATGAGATTTTTCTTCAAAACTGGTACGTACCAAACATCTGTCAGTGTTCTGCACAATCCATCATGATTCTGTAACCGGATTGAACCAACACCATATGCGATAAGAGGGCTATTATCTGCAGTGTGAACAACTCCACAATCTCCTTCTCGTAGATCAACAAACCAGTCCCCATTAGGACACACATGATAGCTACAAGCTGAGTACATCAACCATACATCAGATGATGTGGATAGCTCCATTGTAACTAATGAGAAATCAGAGTCATCACAGATGGCTACATTTGAATCCATGAACAGCTTTTCCATTGGCCTTCTTTTTCAACTTTGGACAATCTTTCTTCCAGTGCCCTTTTTCTCGATAAAAGGCACATTCATCTTTGTTGGGTCTGGATGATCTTGACTTGGATCTCCCCTTCTTCGTTCTCATTTGATTTTGAGAACAACCTCTCGTTACTAATGTTTCTCCTTCTCCGTTCTTTTGTTTCTCTTTTTTTTTTGTTCATAGCTATACAAAGTTGAACAAACTTTTTTAAGAGAAATTTCATCCACTTCATTCCTCCCATAAAGTAGAGTAGTTTCAAGGTGCTTATACTCATCAGGAAGGGATGCCAACAACATCAACGCTAGATCACCATCAATAAATATTACATTCATATTTTACAAATTTATAATTAATTTGTTGAAACTAGTGATATGATCATTCATTGTGCTACCAGGAACATAAGTGAAGAGAAATATTCTTTTCTTCGTGTACAGTTTATTTTGAATATTTTTCTTCAAAAATTTATCCTCCAATGCCTTCCACAATTTACGAGAAGAAGTTTCTTTTGTGAATGAATACTTTTGTTCTCTTCCAACAAAGGATCGGATGGTACCACAAGCAACATGGTTGATGTATTTCTAATCTGTATCTCCTATATTGTCTGATTTCTCTTCTTCTAGAGCAAGATCTAATCCTTGCTGAAAAAGGACATCTTTGACCTCACATTTCCACATCCCAAAGTGTCATGTTCTGTCAAAAATTTCAACTGCAAACTTTGTATTTGTCTGAATTCGTGACATAAGCGAAGATACCAACGATATATTATTGACACTTAAGGTGGACTCTTATGGCCTGTCTGAGATGGATACTTCTTTATTTTCCTCCCCTATTTTGTATTACAGACACTATTTAATAGCTGGCTACACAGACCAAGATAATTCTTTTCTGATGTGAAAGTTCAGACTATGCTGCAACTATGAAGCATACTAAGAAAAAATATCTTGATAATACAAATCCAAGAAAAAAACTTTTCTGATGTGGAAAATCAAGCTATGCTGCAACCATCAAGCATACTCAAATAGAACTTTGGCTCTGATACCAATTGTTGCTGAAGCAAACTACGTAGAGTAATTATTTCACAATTACTATCCCAAAAATAATAGTAGCTAAAAAATAGTAAAAGAGAAAAAATAAAAAGAACAACGAATTTATAAGGTTCGGTAAAAAATATTTTTACCTACGTCCTCAAACACAACTAACCCAATTTTATTTCACTCCAAAAAATACAAGTGAAATACTCCAATAGAAAAAGAAGAACAAAGCCTTAGAAGATGAGAAGGCAAGTGAGAGGTGTATTTTGAATCTTAAAACTACACTTCAATATATAGGGGAGAAACCCCTTACAATTATTTCCACCCACGATGTGGGATGGACACTTAACAAAAGGTATACTCATGACTTTTTTGTGAGCAATTACATCTTCTGCAACATTAGATTTTGATAGCAAATAAAGGATCTGCTGATATTGTTTATCGATAAGATGATTTCCTTGTGTATGCATATGCTTGTCTTGCACTTTCTGTTCTCCTTTTTGGTGATCTTCTTGAGCATTGAAGGAGTTTAGTTGTGCATTGTTGGCTGCAGAAACATTGAATGTCCTTTTTTTCATTTTAAAGTCTTCTGGATAACCAACTTCCAACAGGCTTCTTTTGTGTAACCTCTCTTCTTACAGTAATCACATCTATTTTCTTTAGAGAGTTGAACCTTATAAGAAACACCATGTCCTTGTGATTGATTACTTCCCATTTCAGTAGCATAATTTGTTGTTATAGTTCATTACTTGCTGCTCCTATTTGGTTGTATCATGATTGTTTTTCCTTTTCATGTCTCATCTTGTATTATCATTCCATAGGCTTCAGCAATATTGGGAGTTGGGATCATAAACATGATCTAGTTTTGGCCTATCCAAATAAATCATTCAACCCTCTCAAGAATTGTACAAGTCGATGCTGTTGAAGATAATCTGCAAACACTTTTGATTCTGGACATCCACATGAAGGAATTGGTACCATAGCATCATATTCTCCCCATAGATATCTTAGCTTAAAATAATAGGTAGCTACAGTTCCAAATCCTTGGGTCAAATCTATTATCTCTTGATGTAACTTGTAAATTCTTGATATATTACTTTTATCAAATCTATTCTTCAGTTTCTTCCAGACACTTGCAACATTGAAACCATAAACAACACTGTTGGACAATTTCTTTGACACAATATTCATTGTCCAACTCAAAATAAAAGCATCACATCAATCTAATTCAGCATGTAGAGACATATCGTACAAACCTCTTTTTCAGCTTTCATCAATAAAATCAATTTTATTTTTGGCAAACAGTGCTATTCTTCATTATTTCTCTTTCCATTTTCAAGAGACAAATACCCAAATCCTAATCATTTTTTCATCTTTCTCCTTTCACCATGGTAGCCGCCACCACTATTCTCTCCTCTTCACCTCACCATCGAATAGTCTCACCTCGCTGGAATCACAACCAAATGATCACCACACTCCTTGGTAACCACTTCTCCACCTTAACCCTCTAAATCTGCCCCTTTTTCCCCTTCTTTTCTGACCAGATCTGCCCTAAATGACCCCAAATCAATTAGCAATCAAATCCCCATGAAAATACCACCAAAATCCCACCATTCAACCATGAAATGCCACCGAAATACCTCTCCAAACAACCCCTTAACCCACCGAAAAACCACCAAAAAACCCACCAAAACCCACCCAAGATCGCCAGGAAACAACAATGCAAGAACGAAAGTCATTTCTCCCTAAACCTCAACTAACAAAACCCCAACTCCGAGCAACAAAAAACCAGCGACCAAAATGGCCACCAACAACGAACTCGAAGTCGACAAACAACAACAACAATGTCTCCAGCGAGCTCTAAACTCCAGGAACGACAACAGCAACAAATCAATAAGCTCTCATCTTAGGCGAAAGAGTCTTTTGTTTGATTTCACATGTTACTCATACAAGCCAAAAAATGTTTACGGTAACTTTCTCCATTTAGTTATTTATTTCTTGTTAATTTATTGATTATTTAACTTCCTTTTTTTTTCCCATTTATTGTTCTTCATCTGGACACCATTATGACCCCATTTAGTTATAGTAATTCACTATTTTTTTGTTTACTTGTTATTCTATTAATCTCTCTTATTTATATTATTTATTTGTAATAGTTGATACTCAAGTTTGATTGTATGCATTTCTAAGTATTTTTAGTGAGCTCTATAGTTATTATCCTTCATTTGTTTCCTTTAATTTTTGTTGTGTTTTTGTTTTAGTCATATGTTATTTTACGTTTTTTACTCTTGTTTGTGTTATATGGTTATGGCGTATATATTAGATGTTAAAATTGTCCGATGAAAAATCTATCCATCGAATTTCGAAGCCTTCCCATTCAAAAAGACGAAAAAATTTAGTTTAGAATAATATTTGTTATTTTGTTAAAATTCAAATCTATTAGTTTAAGTTCATTGCTTGTTAAACTTAGTTGATGAAAAATCTACCCTCCCTGTTTAAAAAGACGAAAAAAAGTTAGTGTATATTTATATTTGTTATATGTTAAAATTCAAAATTTTTTTAGTTGAAGTTCATTATTTGCTAGGTGTTTATTGTGCTCAAAAGATTAATTCCAGTGAGTTATGATTATGGTTGATTATTATTGTCGTTATCCTTTTGTTATTATCATTAGTTATGTTTTACTATTACATTGCTTTTATTTTTGGTGGACTATTTTATAATATTGTAGCATTCTACATCATGCATCTTGTTTTAGTTTCACATTTCCTACTTATTGAATATATATTCGTTTGTTGAATATATGTTTAATTGTGGTTATTAGTACGTATTTTGAATGTTTTAGTTGTTGTTGATTGTGATGTATTGGTATATATTAGATTTGAATTTTAATGCAGGCAAAAAAAATGGCAGAAAAGCCACGAACAGGGTCCCTTTGTTTGTCACATTTTAGCAATCTTTTAAAAAAGAAATTTTTAGAAAAGCGACGGACGGGGTCACTTAGTCCGTCGCTTTTCTGGAATTTTTCTTTTAAAAAACCTAGAAAAGCGACGGAAGTCTGTCGCTTTTTATATTTTTATTTATTTTCAAAATAATAATTTTGTAAAAATTTGTGATGCAGTCCGTCACAAAAATAAAAGAATAAATAAACAAAAAAAAGTGACGGCCGTCCGTCGCTTTCTTTAATTTTTTTTTTGGGTGACGGACTACGTCGCTTTTAAAAAAGCGATGAGGAAAAAAGTGACGGAACCGTTTGAGTCGCTTTTCCATCGCTTTTTACTCCGTCACTTTTTTGCATCATTTTTTGACAGATTTTTAGTAGTGTTGGCTTATCAAGAAGATTTTCAAAGCTAAGGAGTACGTCGAGGCTTCTGGTTACACTGAAGAACAATTCCGGAGGCTGCAATATTTCTTTATAAAAAAGATGTACCAATTAGTGCAAGGAGTGTTTCCAAAGTAAGATGGAAGAAGTTAATCTACGATACCTCTTCTTCCCCAAAATGGTTGTTCATTGTGATGTTGGTTGCTCATGGAAGGTTGTACATGAAGGATAGGATGATTCATTGGGGAATGAGTGTTAATCCAGCATGCTCTCTCTGTGAATCAGAGAATGAATCAATCTTACACCTTTTCTTTTAGTGTGTTGTCTCAGCATCAATATGGAACAAGATACTACAATGGCTAGGACATAGATGACAAGCAAAATTATGGGAAGAACAACTCACATTGGTTGTGGATCATCATAATGGAAATAGTGTTGCAACAACAATATATAGAATGGCGCTAACAGGTTGCATCTATTATATTTGGCAAGAGAGGAACCAAATTATTTTTCAAGGTAAAAGGAGAGGTGTATCAATCCTTGTGAAGAGAATAATCCAAGATATATATTTTAGGGGTTGTCTCAAAGTGAAATTAACTAAATACCTTGCGAACTTAAACTACTATCCAAGCTAAAGATATTGATAGACGTTTAGGAAGTGGAAGTTTATTTTTTGGTCCAAGTAGATTAGTTTCTTTCTGTTTTTTCTTCTTTCTTGAGCTATAAACTTCTCTTTGGTAATAAAATTCTTACTTACCAAAAAAAACTATTTTTTTTAGCTAAGTGAAACGGCTCTAAATGTCAATTTTAGTTTAACTTTTAAAAAGGAATACATCATGCCACTTATGGTCTTTCCAAGAAATTTTTTAAAAAAAAATCAAGGACCTTTTCTACCTCCTTTTTCGGTCTTCCGAAATTGTATTATAAAATCTAAAAATACCAACGGTAGTGAAATTCTAATAACTTAAAAGCTAAATGTCAAATACGGTAACTCAAAGTTTGTATTATGGCATGGGTGAAAAGTAATTTGCTAAAGTAGAGAATTTGCCTCTAATATGGCAAAGATGATCTTGAAAAATATTTATAGTAAAAGAGCAGAATTTAAGTTGACTAATTAATTGCAATCAAAACTTGCAAAACTTTAGATATATTCTTGTGATCTTCATCCTATATGTAGAAAAAATTAGTAAGATATCCAAATAAAGCATCAAACATAAAGGCTAATAAAAGACTTTTTGAAAAAGAAATCTTGTTTATAATTTGAAATAAACATGTACTTGAATAGTGAATTGCTACTGCAAGAATAACACTTCGTCTTTAGATAAGAATCGTCGTATTAGCATTTCCTAATTTTATTGATTTATTTTTATTAGATTGATTTATACAAACTTCCACAAATTATGAGATTAATTACTTACGTGACTATGGAACAATTATATCTTTTACGGAGAAGGGTCTAAAATACTCTTGAACTATTGATAATGGTACAAAAATGTCCTCCATCCACCTATTGGGTCTAAAATGCCCCTCTCATCCACCTTTGGGTCTAAAAATGTCCTTCATTAATTTTTTTGGCTCAATTATACTCTTGAAACTAACCATCCTCTTCTTTTTTTTAATATTTTTTATGTTTCATTTTCTTATGGAATAAAATAAATTTCCATCTCTATTAAATTTCTTTCCATAATTTCTCCAAACCGAAATAATGTATCTCTTTAAGGATCAAAGTGTTTCTTTGAAAAAATAATTTATTAAAATAATTAACCGATTTAACTTTCTAAAAGAGAGAACTTTTTAAAAATATATAAAGTTAATGAAAAAAGTAAACTTTTAATTTATCTAAAGAGTAATTAAATTTTTTTTTTTCTAATGTTATATTGAAAATAATGAAAAGCTATTCAAATTTGATTAAGAGCCTATTTGAATTGGCTTATTTTAAGTGTTTTTATGTCAAAATAACTTTTAAGCATTTTTTGAGCATTTGGATAAATTCAAAAAGTGTTTATAAGCATTTGTTTTAAAGCCAAAATGACCAAAATAAGTTAAAAGCTATAAGCTAGGATTC
>DF361911.1:0-45848 GCA_000787875.1 Solanum virginianum
ATATGCAACAATAACATGAGTATAAGCAAAACTTATCCTAATTTATTATTATTATTATTATTTTCATGACATAGAAGGTTATTTTCAGTAGATAATATTCAATTTAAAAAATAACCTAATAAACGAAATTCATACTTGTTTGAGATGATCGTATAGAAATCCTTGATCATTATACCATGAAAATTGGAGAGAAAAATAATAATTTTGTAACTTCAATTTATGAGATTTACTTGGAATTCTATTAGTAAATTTGACTTGGAGTATTACTAAATCTACAATAATTTTGTTATCCCAGCTTGAAAGTCAAAAATCATGAACAAATTTTATGAGATTTACTTGGAATTCTATCAGTAGATTTGACTTGGAGTAATATTAAATCTACAATAATTTTGTTACCCTAACTTGAAAGTCAAAAATCATGAACAAATAAGAGGTTGAATTATTATAGACATTTATCATGAGATATAAATTTAAAATTCTTATAATTTTTAAATAAAAGGAAAAATTTAAATGTTAAGACTTTTAATATAATTTAAAAAGAATTAAGAATTATAATTTTCGTCCATTTTAAGTATCAAATATTAGGGAGAAAATAACTAAATAAGCTCCCAACCTATAGTCGAATTTCCAACTACACACCTATACTTCACGAAAGACCTATTACCCCCTTGAACTATTCTAAGGTAAAATAAATTACCCCCTTAAGTGCTGAGTTGACATAAAGAGTGTATTTCACTCTCATTGAGAGAGTGAACTGCTTATTTTTTATTTTATTTCATTTTTTTCTTCTTTTTTTTTGATAACTAAACTTTTTTTATTAATTATCAATAAGCAATACATTACAGGTTGCTATCACAACAACTTTTCTAGTTTTAAAACATGTTACAATGGCTATCATACTAATATTCAGAATTTGAAGCTATTAATTACCAATAAGCTTTTTCTTTCTTTTTTATTATATATATTTATTCAAATATATTCCTCCACCATTATCATTATTGAAGCTTCATCAATGGAGATTTGACCAAAAAAAAAATTCAGTAATTAGTATAATTTATGAACAAATAGTTCTTCAATAAACTTATTTAGAACACATCTAATAAATTAAACCTAATTTTAAAAAAATAACATACTCATTCTTCATAGCAACTTAGTTGAAAATCCATGGCAGCCACCAAATTTCACCACCATTTAACATCTTAATCATTGTTACCAATACGTCAACATATACACCACAAATCATAGAGAGCAGTTTCACAATCAAATATACTATGAAACCAAAATCTTCAAATTAAAAACAAATTGAGATTGATAAACTTTAACACAGTGACATCCAACTGATTTCCTTCAATAAATTCTCAATACTAAAAATTTTCAATCCTATATTCAATACCCATCAAATTCATAAAATTATTTATAATCACTTGCAAATGTTGTAAAATAATTTCTCTCAAGTTCAAATCTCAAGCTCTATCAATGGAGTTTTATAGATCTTATTTTAAGTTTCAGGCAACCATTTAGTAGATAAACTTAATTTCATCTTCAAACAATATTCCTTGATGGGTTTTAATAATTAAATATTAATTATTTCTCTGGAAATCTAAAAATATAGTCATGTCGTTCTTCATCTTCTTCGGTGAAAATTTGATGCAAAACCACTTTAATCCTTCTCCAAATTTTCTCAACATTTAGATATGAATTTTTTCTAATATTTCGATTCTTTTGATATATTACCCACTCAAAATGAAGCTCATTTGTGCTAAGGAGAAATTTGAACTTTTAAACTAACTTTAATGGTGATTTCAAGCTGGACTTCACATTTTCAACCTTGAGCTTCCATTTTCAGACAAAGAAAACTCTTCAAACTATCAACGAACTCAACTGCTCCCAACTCAAAAATATAAATCCAAAAAATTTCATCTTAAAGATGTTAATTCTTATGAAATCCCGACATTCTTCATATCCAAAAGTTTATAAACTCAAAAAATTTCATCTTAAAGATGTTAATTCTTATGGAATCCCGACATTCTTCGTATCCAAAAGTTTATGAACTCGGTCAATCCAATGTTTCAAATTCAAATAATTAGCTACCAACTCTATTTAACAAGTTTCAAATATAAGATTCATTCATGATTCAAGACAAAAATAGGCAAACTTTAATATTTTGACCTTCAATGGAGTTTTAAAATAATAAACCAAAAAGAGAAGACAACAAAAAGTAAAATCCAAAAAAAAAAAAAAAGAATTCCACGGGTCAAACGAGTGAGCTTCACCGATCAACACAGATGTGGTTATGACTTTTAAAGGGTGTAATAATTTTAATTTTAAATAGTTTAAGGGGATAATAGAACACCCGTGAAATTAGAGTGTGTAGTTAAAAATCCGAATATAAATTAGGGAGACATTTGACTATTTTCTCAATATTAAGAGTATAATAATTTATGTTAAGATGAGAAGTTTCACATTGACAGAACATAGGAGAAATACTGAATATATAACTAAACAAACATTACATACTAGTGATACATTTTAAAATCGTACAAACTTAGACCTAAAGTGAATAATATCACCAACTGATTGAGTCGACACAAATATCTAATGCTTGAAGAGCTAAGAAAAATAAAAAAACAAACCTCTTATCATCATATATATTTATCGAATTAATTTCTCATCTAAGTTCTAAAAGAAAAAAGTTTTACAAAGAAATTTAAAAAAATATATTTTCATAAAATCTCATCTAATACAAACTTTCTCTTAATTTCTTTTTCTCATTTTAATATGGTTTTAACATAAATATAAAGTTTTAAATTAAAGTATAATATTATTGAATTCTTCCTAACTTTTTGAAATATTAATCTGTAAGGAAGAAGTTTCCAATGAACTAGCAAAAATATCGACAAAGAATTAACTAATTATTTAAAAATATACATGTAACGTGGCCTTCGTTAGCACGCTAATCTTTATTCATAAATAATCAATATCTGGATGATTTATAAAGGATTATTAATTATATATATTCCAAACATTTGCCGATCTCAAATGCGTTGATATCAATTTATTATTTTGATAAATTATTTTTTTGGATAGAAGAAAACTATATAATCACTTACTCGAGATCTTACTTATTAGATTCTAATATTATAAAAAATACAATTTTTTTGAACTATTCACCATGATATATCTGATTCATGTATAATATTAAAAAATATATATAAATTTTGAACGAGTAAAATGTTATGACAATATAAATTTTTTTTACAGCCACTAAAATTAAATTAGTCTCAAGAGGATATTTTTGAATCCTTTTTTCCTCTATCATTGAGCTTCTTTTTAAAAAATAAAAAATTAAACAATGTCACATAAAATTAAATGATTTTTTTTGTTGAACCTCACATTTAAAGGGTGAAGCTCCTTTTTTTTTTAAATAAATAAATCATATACCGTACAAAACTTTTTTTTCAAAATAATAATAATTTCAAATTTGCTAATAATTTCTATCTTTATCCTTTGGACTGACTCTTAGACAAAAAAAAAACAGAAAAGTACCAAATAAAATAAAAACAAATTCTCAGATTTTTACTTTCTAGCCTGGTTTCTCCACTAATGTCCTTCACTTTTTTTTTAAAAAGAATCCTTTTTTGGTTGTCAACTTTCTTGAGAAAGGGACAAGAGAATAGAAGGCTAGAGAAGGTGATCATTATTTAAAATAATATATAGTGAAAGAATTTTCATGTTTGGTATTCATCGCAGAGTTTAATTATATTTAAATTCATGTAGCATAGGATTTCATTTGAAGGAAAGCACTCTCTATTATACTCAGGACTCGAAATCAAAACTTGTGATTGAGAAAGGAGCAGTCTTATAAATTAATTGCAAAGAGAATTCGAATGTTATTAATATTATCATAAAACATGACTTTTATATATATATAAAAAGTTTAATTGTACCTAATGAGATTAGTTAATCCACCTTCCATATGAAATAAGCTAATTTTTACAATTTTAGTATAAAATAATATTCGTGAATAATCAATACTCGTTTTTAAATGCAAATGTTGAATTTATTGTATTTTTGACTTCTTTTTTTCTTTGGGAGAGGGGGGCGGGCGAGGGGTTAAGGTTAATTTGGAAACACCTTTTTATTTGTTACCATTTTTATTTTTAGAGTCAAATTATATAAACTTTAATTAATAATTTCACATATATTTTTTTATCGTATTGATATGAAAGAAATTACAATCAATAATACTTTTTTTACGATCTATGAATATCTAAATTTTTACTTTATAATATTAAATTAATTTAATTTTAAAAATTAATCAAATTAACTTTTAGAAAGCACAATATAACGACTAAAAAGGACAATAAATATTTATTTAGTATCATTAGTGCATAAAACTCCAAAATCTCCACTACCCCTCACCCCCACCCCACAAAAAAATGATGCTAATGAAATAAAACCAAGATAGAAAAAACAATTCCCTTATATTGTGGCAAATATAATGGGAGAAAATTAGTTGAACAAGACAAAAGAGAGCTAGACAATTTCACATGTGGTTCATATTTTGGTGCTTTCTTCTTTGGTCATGCCAAAAGGCAATTTGATATATCTAGTTTTATTTTTACAATATATAATTAATAAAATTTTAATTTTAAATAGATTATTTGTGTATACTTCAAAAGTCTTTTTAGATTTAAGGGGGGAAAAATACATTGCGAAACAATTTTAATTTCTTTATTACATTAAATATGTAAAGATCTTGATTCTAACTCGAAAAGATGATTAAATTAATCAACAAAGGGTATGTAAGCTTTAGGAGAACACATATAATTAGGTCTAAATGTCAAGATCATCTATCAAATTAAAACCTAATTGAGTTAACTAATTTAGTCTTAAAGATAAGTTGAGTTTTTCTTGAACATAATTGAGGTCTAGCTAAGTCGGGTGTACTCTTTAATGGTTATTTCTATTTTTAAGGATTTTCGTATTTTAGTTTAAAGATATGATCGTTCAAATGATATTTTTGTATTAAGGATTGACTAAGTTGTAAAAAACAATTGAAGCTAAGTTAGCAGATCAAAAAGTGAATATCAATTCCCACTTAGATTGAGTTCATTTTATTTGAAAGATTACGAATTCTGAGATTATTATATCTTATACCTTATACTAAACAATTCCTAATATACTATCTCTACTTTACTCTTTTTTATCTTAATTCCCTTGTTTTCCTCTTTTCCTTTTATCTAGTCTAGTTATAAATAGTGAAAATTGGCTATTTTTTAAAAGTGTTCACCACCAGAAAGATGTCCTACTGAATGTGGGGTGGGCTTTTGCTGTAAAATAGTCATGTTTTGAGTATTTGAGAAATTTTCACATATAGTCACTCAAACGTATCTTAATTATACTTTATAGTTATGGTTTGGATAATTATATTTCGTAACTATAGTTATAGTAGAGTTTGTATAATTCACGCAACATCTGCATACGTTTGTATAATTTATTATACAACTCGCAATTTTTGTATATCGTTTGTATATTTCCCTATATAATTCGTGCATAGTTTTTATGTATTCGCGCACAAAGCTCATATAAATCGCGCGAATTATATAGTACTCAAACTGTAATTACAGCTAAATGTTTGCCGCGAGCCATAATTAATTTATTATGTCATGCAGCGTCTACATTTATTAAGTGTATTTGTCTAGCATGTTTCTCGGACGATCAAAGATCAACGTATTACTATACATATATTAAACAAATTAGATCACAAATGTATACAAATATCAGTTAAAAACTATATTATATCTTTGAAAATCTATTTATTAAGGACATAAATCGAGTAAAGGCACATTGGTAGAGTTTTATCACATAATTATTATTATTGAAACGTATTAGGATGGCTTACTATCATGAAAATTATAAATGATATCAAAGGGCATAATATTTTTTATTTTAATTAGACCTATCAAATAAATATTATATTTAATTACGACTCTGATTCAGACCACCTTAGTCCCTTCGTATATCTTGTCATAGGTAGAAAAGTCCTTCAACAAAGTAAGAAGAAACATGAATAAGAGTACATCTTTGAAATTTTTTGAGGATTAACAAAAGAAGTCAATTTGTAGGCCATATCAGAAGATAAGAACCATTGACAAGTTTGGTATACTTAACCAACAAGTTAATCCTAATTCTTCCTTTTTGTCCGTTAAATTTTTTTATCGGATATGAACCTTTATTTCATTCATTACACATTAATACAACGTACAATATATTTCATATAGTTAAGAATTAAATATATTTAATCAAATATCGTAAAGATTAACAATAAAGTTCACCAATTATATATTTTTTTTAAAAAACTAAATATGTGCTAAGTTTTTTTTCTTGATAATAAGGATTTTCATTTAATATAATTAAGAGTCGTTACATAGGAAGACAGGCTTAGACGATATAGTGCCTATCCCATCTCTTTCAAAAGCATAAATACAAATTGCTGACAGATTAAAGTATAGCGTTAAGCTTTCAAAAGTATATAGCTCACATCGTTTGTTGACTAACTAGTTCGTAATTCTATTAGCTTTTTTGATATTTAAACAATAGTTACCTGCAATCATCAATCAAATTTCATCAGGAGCCACGATATATGCTAAGTTGATGAAATTTATATTAGGAAAAATGATTTGTTATATGCCTCTCATTAAAAAACAAATCATATATATTCACATTATTACAAATAACTCAGATATACTTTTTTTTGACCGACCATTCTCGCACAAATTAATTATGTATTTAATCTTTTCCACACATATTTTTATTTTTATTTAATTCAATAATAATTAATTTTTCGCCGAAAAAATAAAAGGAAAAGTGATAATTCAGGCCTGCAGTAGGTCCCAGCTTTTCACTTTTCTCCATGCGAACATGAAATCGTCGTAATGCGCCTTCCAGCTTTAAATAAGCCGATCACCTTTTCACTGTTTCATCGTACGGACGTCACCATCATAGCCGGTAATCCCGTCGACGTAATAAAACTCCAATGATTATCTGAAAGATCACACATTTCAACATCAAAAGTGTTATTTGTCCCGAGGTAATCCACGCGCCTCCGCCATCACGGCTGAGATAACTCAACGTTGAGAAGTTGGCGGCGAGGAACGGAGGGAACCGGTTCGCTTTTTCTTATGGAGCAGTCATACGCTGTAGAAGAGAATGCGGTGAAGAAAGCAGTGGAGATAGAGGCGGAGAAGAAGAGTTCGGGTCAGGATTCGGATCGAGTTATGAAACCGGATCCGAGATCCGATGGAGAGGAACTTCAAAAGCAGGAAAAAGCTCATGTTATTAATGAGAGTAGCAAATCGGAGAATGGTTCGGTTAAGTCGAGGAAATCGGTGAGCTGGAGTGAGGAATTGGTAGAGGAATCGCCGGCGCCGAGATCTATGCCGTCTGATGACCGTGGATCGAATCCTTATGTGGCTTATTCTCCTGCTCCTGAAAACAATTCGTCTTCCTTCAATGTGAAAGGTCAGTATATTTCTCTATTAGCTTAAAATATGCTTTATTTCTATCTGTGAAATCCTTAGCCATTCCTTAGGGCTTTTGCACAGAACAGGAACAGATAGGGCAGAGGTTTAAGCATCCCAGGGTGTGAAACGATCTAGAATTGTTTTTTAGGGTTAGCAAATGTAATTAGGATTCGACTTGGCAACTCTGAAATTTTGAAAAAATTGAGCAATTTTTTTAACTCTAGAAATGTTAATTGGAACACTTTGCTCCGGAGCAAACTGTTTCTTTGAAGTGGATGGTTGATGTGAAGTGTAGTATATTCATTTGGATGAACAAGTTTGATTTGAGAGCTTTTAAAAGATAGAATGTTCTGTAAAAGAACATAACTTGTTCTGTAAAAGAACATAATTTGAGGCGGGCTATGATGGAAAGGACAGTTGCAAAAGAAAAAAAAAAGATGGAAAGGAAGTAATGCAATGCTATATCTTGCTTAACAGACACAATGGAGAGCGTCAAAGGTGTGCTTGGTAGATGGGGGAAGACGATTGGTGAAGCAACTAAGAAAGCTGAGGATCTTGCTGGCAACACATGGCAACACTGTAAGTCTTCCCTCTTTCATTTTATGGGGATCTCTGAGTTCTGTGTATGTGATAGTTTGAAAAAAGGTGTTGACAGTAATGAATTATGGTCCTCCATGCTTATTTATTCTCTCTCCTTGTTTGGATGAATTTTGGAAGAACTAAGAGATGCCATAGGCCTTGTTTGTTTGGGCATTTAGTAAGAGAAAACTTGCACTAGCTGCAGAAATATAACTGATGTGAATTTTTAAGTAACGCCGGACTGAAAAAGCATTTAAAATTTTCTATTTTACTGTGTTCTTCCACTTTTCACATTTAACAAGCAGAGTGAAACGCAAGTTTCAAAATTTGTGGCCATACCGTTGGAATAGAGAATCCCCACGTTTTGAAGAATGATAAAATGAACTTGAAATTATGTTGTTCTGAAATTAAATGACGCATATAGTTCCCTCAAGTTTCAAAAGATTGTAACTTTTTGTTTACCCCTCCATAGGACCTCCCCCACTTTGCTTCCAAAACCTCAAGGGGAGGGGGAATGTGCTTACCACCTGAGCAATCTCTCTTATCCAAAAAGATTGTAACTTGTTGAAAGCTAGCAGTCCACTTGAGGATGGGCCCTCAAAGAAACTTAAGGTTTTATGTTTATTCATAGATTTAAACTCACATTTTGTGAAGTGCACGTATGTTTTACTGGATTAATATATTCTGTGTTAATAGTTGAGAATTCCAAAGTCTAGTTCCTATGACTTTCTAACACTCTTCCTTGAATGTTATGTGTGCTTCTCTTTTTCGTGAAATGGGATCATCTGTGATTCTCTTTTTTTGGCTATCCTTGAATGGACAGATAATCAGAAAATGTTACTTTCTCTAAATTCAGTTACTATAGTGGATCTCTAGTTATTTTTATTGAGACGTTGGTTCTTAGAAAATTAAGATAGCCATGAGTGCATTATGGTAAAAATAACACCAATTAAGAATACAATGGAGCAATGATATGCATGTTTAAGTGAACTACCCCAAAAAATAAAGGGAACAAAAAAACGTTATATTAGTGTGTGGTGAAGTTGAGGTTCGAGTCACCGAAGAAGCAAAAGTTGAAAAGAAGGTTGGACTTATGGATGAGAGCTTTTGGGTTATCTTCCTTTGAACTGAGAATCTATTGGAAAAACCTCCCTACCCAAAAGGTAAAGGTAAGATCTACCTACATCCTATCCTCCCAGATACCACTTATAGGATTACATCGGATGTATTGTTGTAAATGTTTTTGTCTTCTCACAAAATAAAATAGTATTACTATGACTTGTTTAAATGTTAAGTTCAAAGTTCTGATTACGCGATGCAGCACCATAGTGGATAAGGAGGGAAGAAAATAATAATAGAGAGAAGAATAAGAGCTACCTGGTAAAATAGTTGAGGTGTGCACAGGCCCCTAGATTATCTTTTTTTTAAAAAAAAGGGGGAGGGAGTGGGTGGTGGCAGGTCTATGGATGTGATTGTGGAGGAACACTGTCAAAGGATAGGAAGATTTTAGTGGCAACTTATCTTTTAGAATAGGGGATAAGAGAAGGGTAAGTTTTTGGGAAATAGTTGGTGCAGGGACCATAATTTGGGAATGTATCTGAGAGGAGAATTTTTCTGGGTGGGTTCTTAAGAAATTTACAAGATTGGTGGTTGACAGAGTTCCAAAACTTGATTGTCTTGCTTCGGAAACAAAGCTTATCTTAGGATACCAATGATGAATGGAAGTGAGTTTTGGAACAATGGGATATTTTTTTAATAGTAAAGTTGTATTTTATGAAAACCAACTGGTTTAAAAAAAGATTTTCTTTCCACCTGGCTCAATTTGGTTTCTTAAGGTATACCAAGGAAAGTGTGGTTTCACTTGGTTAGCAACAAGGGAGGTGATATTGACAGTTGAGAAGCTGGGAGAGAGGGAAGTCACTTATGTGAGTTGGTGTTTCATGTGCAAGCCCTCCGGTGAAGATGTAGGACATTTTCTCCTACCTTTAAGGTAGCAATGAGGGAAATACTGAGGTGGTTTGGTATTGAGTAGGTGATTCCAGGTTCAGATGGAACGGTAAAGATGAAGGTGAAGGCACAAGGCATGGATGTTTCTCCTTTTGAAGTTGCATTCATGTGGATGTTTGGAGAAGGAAATAGTATAACTTTGGAGGGTATATAAATGAACTGTGTGCAGTTGAGGAGTAACCGTTATCCCTTATTTCTTTATGGTGCAACCGTGAGATTCCTTGATGTATTGAAGATTGAGTGTCATTCATAGAACCTTTTTATAGGTTTTCTATTTTATTGCTATACGACTTGTTTATGGGCTTGTTTCAGCCATTTATTTTTATCTTAAAAAAATGAGAAGAATTAATTCGTAAAATGTTACTAGCACAAGTATGTGAAAAATAAGTTCACAGTCAGCAAATTGTGAATGTTGGAACAAGTTAGACTCATGAAACAACGAAACTTAACTGGGGCATAAATATAAAAATCAGTAGCAAAGTAACAGATAATTGTAACGTTTTACACCTAGTTTTTATAGTTTGCCGCACTTTTTGAATTGTGCACACAATCCTCTTAACATTTTTGTCTTAAACAAGGAGACCAATATGATGGTAGTAACTTTTTGATGGAAAAAGAACTTGTGGGTTGCATATGATGCATTTGTTAGTCTTTTAAGCACCCAAAACTTGCTTTTACTGACTATCTATGTTTCTGTATATAAAACTCATTATTGGTGTCAAAGCTCTAATTTGCATACAAATCCTCTGATATAGTTTAAACCTTATCCTTTATTTGAAAATATTTCTGATAAAGTTTATTTTATTTTTCTGGTTTTTGTATAAGTTTCTCAATTACAACATACCCAGTGGAATCCCACAAGTGATAGAATCTAATCTAGATAATAACAAGCATGAAGCCTAAAGAAAGATTAAAGATAATCTAAAATCTAAAAGAATCCAAGTATGTGGCCTTGTAGCCAATGAGATGGGAGGAGAACCATGTGGTCTCAAGTCCAAATCCTTGCGGAGGTAAAAAAATACTAGGTGATTTCTTCTCATTTGTTTAATCCTTGATGGATAGAGTTTACCTGATACCTCTTGTTGGTAGAAGACAATAGGTATCCCATGGAATTACTCAAGGTGCACCCGCGAGTCCTATATAGTAGCTTGACCTTTTTATATCCTTCGTGGGGATGAGAGGGTGAAGGCTGCAGCCAGGATGTGGAGGGCTTATATATGTCAAAATTCTACTGTGTTTCCTGTTTTGCAAGCTTTGTGTATAGTTGCTAGGCAAACCATATACAATTAAATGAAATTACCTTACTCCCTACCACTCATCCCTAACCTAAAAGAATATAGTCTGTTCATGCAATAACTGTTGTTCCTTTCATTGGCTGCTATAGTGAAAACGGGCCCTAGTGTTGCTGATGCCGCCTTGGGAAGAATTGCTCAGGGAACGAAGGTTCTGGCAGAAGGTGGCTATGATAAGATATTTCGGCAAACATTTGAGACTAGTCCTGAGGAGCAACTTCAGAATTCATTTGCATGTTACCTATCCACATCAGCTGGTCCGGTTATGGGAGTATTATATGTCTCCACAGCTAAGCTTGCGTTTTGTAGTGATAACCCTCTGTCCTATAAGGCCGAAGATAAGACTGAGTGGAGCTATTATAAGGTATGTTGACTTTGTCTTTCTGTACTTTGAAGCACCACAAGTGTTCTGTCTGTTAGTTATAGCTTCTGTTAGTTATTTGTGAGCGATTAGTAGCACATAATGACTATCATATATACAGCCTTATCAATAGTTACTGCTGAACTTGAGAGGTGATTGTTTGATTGGAGAACACCACTTATTACCAACTTGGTGTAGTTTCCAAAACCCATTGGAAAATGTGGATGCTAATTTTGCGGGTCATTCCTTTCCTGGATGACAGGATGAGCAAGCATGATTTATTTTACTTAGCCTATCTCTTCTTGTTGTAGTTCATGTCACACAAAAGTATGTGCTTTTTATGTTTTTTCTAAAAAATATAATGGTCTGAGAATTTATGTCATATGGATAATACATGATCAAAGAAACGTGGACTTTCAGGTAATTCTGAATATAGTTGAAGCATAACCTCATATGTACACAGAGATTATCTGTAAATGGAGTCAAGTATAGCTGTAGGTTCAATAGTTTTTGCAGCTTGGATCAGAAAAAAGTCACTCACCATACTTTTCCTGTGCTGCGACTTATAATCCAGTTTAATCTCCCAGCCTCACTTTCCAATCTATTGTACTACAGAATTTGGGTCTTGAAATTATTGTTGTCATATCATGAATCATCTTATTCACTGGTCCAAATAATCAAGAGTGCAGCTTATTTTCCTATTGTGCACAATATTTATCATCATCTACTCTCTTGAACTAATTGGTTGAAAAATAATTGGAAAATGGGAAGCTTACGTTCAATTAGTGATTTCTTGCCAATTCAGAAGACACAGGACCACCAGATAGGATGAATGGATTCATTCTTAGTTCTTTTTATTGGTTGTGTCTCACTTGCTTTTTTAATTTATTTATGACGGTGGTGTTCAGGTAGCGTGTGCATGCCTTGACTATTCCACTAGGTATCTGCTACCTCCCACCAGCATATAGGTATCGGGTCTTGGATCCTGTGTCGCTTACTTGGAAAGGGGAAATAACTGTTGTTGCATGTGATTGTCTCACTAGGTTTTGGAAGGGAAAAGAGTGTTTAGGAAGATGAAAGTGGGTCCAATAGAGGTTGTATGGAAGGTGGAAAGATGAAACGGGGGTGGGGGTATGGGTGGGGAGGGAGGTTCAGTTAGGAGTTGGAGAGGATGCAGTATTGATGAGGCAATGAAAGCATAAAGGGATCACATGCTGGTTTTCTGTAGATAATTTGAACGAGGTAATTCACCAAACTGCCTTTATTTTATCATGTGGATAACACACACTCCTTTTGTTGGCCAAGTTTATGAAGAGCCAAAACAGCAAAGGGACTGCCAAATGGTGGTAATTGGAAATGCTGGGCTTACAGTAAGCAGCTTTGGGATGCCATTACGGTTCTCAGAATTGTTCAAGAGCATTTGGTCCCATTTGCTCTCAATACTTCCTTTTCTCTAATAAAAAGAACAGTTATTGTTTACAGTGAATTCACATCTCCATTCTGTGTGCCATTTTATTGTTTGTTTCTTAGAAAGAAAAACCTGATTTCGTATCATATAATGTTACAATTTATCTGGACATATTTAACATTTTCCCTGGGTAATCCTAATAATATCAGAGTCACGGGTCTGAACATGAGCCTAAAATAAACTTTAAGTAATGCACATTCTTAAAACTTGCATATGATGACCTTTAAACAGATTTGGTATTTACAGTGTTCTCATTTTGCATTCAGTGAGCAGAGTTATAGGCATTATTGTATCCTCCTCGGAAGCAGCATCTTCAATTATTTTTCATTTATCGCTTATAAGAGATCTCTTCAAGCTCAAATAATTGAGTATGCATGAATGGAGGGTCTTGTTATTATCCATTAACAGACTGTAGAATTGGGTGGTTGTGCATCAGGATAACTTCCCCTTCCTTGAGTTCAGTAAAAACTGGAAATGTCCTCAAATTTGTCCCATTGACCTGGATAAATGCTTGTGCAGCAAATGTTTACTTTCTTCACCGCAGTTCTTTTTTGGAAAAGATTGTAATTTCAACACTTTAGAGAATCTAGATAGTACAGAGTGCCCAAGTCAGCTATTGCACTATATGGTGTTAGATCACAATGATAAATTTGAATACGTAGGCAGTATGGAGACGCCAAAACTTTTTTTAGGAAGCCACAAATACAGTGGTTGAGATGTGAAAAATTCACCATTTTTATTATAGTGGAAAACAATATTTTCACTCATGATTTGTGTATCAGAGAGTGAATTCATAAGGTGCTCGCACATCTATTTTTCTCTTTTGCATATTTCCTTTAATATTTGATGGACTTTCTCTCCTTCACTTGAAGTGTCATTTGTATCTATTTTATCTTCTATTTGGTTCATTTGATATCAAGTATTACAATCAATTAGTACCTTGGTTGTTTCCTTGCTGCACCAGTTTTGATCTTTGACGGAAATATAATCTATGTATTATTGAGCATTCATCAAGCATATTCATCTGTAAATAGTTCTGTAAGGTTTCATTTATCGTTGTTCTTGTAGTTTATTTTACTCATTTGAGGAATCGTGATTTCTACTCACATTTAGCTCTTTTTTACCATGATATCTACAGGTAGTTATCCCATTACATCAGCTCAAGGCAATTAATTCTTCATCAAGCAGGACTAATCCATCTGAAAAATATGTCCAGACCATATCAGTCGATAACCACGAATTTTGGTTTATGGGATTTCTAAATTACGCTGGCGCAGTGAATTGCCTGCAGGAGGCATTACATGCACGCAACTTACATTCTGTGTGAGTCTGTTGTTGCTCTTAGATTGCGCTTATCTGAGAGGGCGTGATTCATTATACAGAAAGGTGGACTTACTTAACGTTCCATCTGATCACCGTTGCAGATTCTGAAAAAAAATATTGTTAAGAACAAACGGTAGTGAATTTGGATTTCATGGTATAACTTGCTTCTGTCTCTAGTCTGTTGTATTGTGTAACGTGGATTGATGAAACCATAGTTATCGGTTTAACGAGCTTAAGAATGTGAGGCACTTCACTTATATAGCAGCTACACCTTTTGTTGTACTATGTTAAAGCTTGTTTTGCCTGTAATCCTTGTGCTGTCTACAGTTTATCATCATTGTATTTGTATATTTTCATTTGTTACCCGTAGTTGAGCATGTGACTTAGGTCGATGAAGTGAGTTGATAACCATGAGGTCTCAAGTTTACTTAGTTGTGGTGTGGGTTAGCATGTCTTTGTCTTTTTTCTCTCCAATTTTCAGGTAATTTCATCTGATTTGGGGTATTCCATCAGACTAGAAGAGTAAGTTTTGTGATGGAGGTTAATGGTGGCAATTGGGCGGGTTGGGTTAAATTTGATCGGGTTATAATCGGTCAACATCCTATCCAACCCAAATTTGGTTGGTTCAAAATAGGTTGGGTCAAAAACATCTGACTCAACTTTTTACTGAGTCTTACTTTCTTTATTTGGAAGGGGAGCCTTGGAAATAGCCTCTGGCAGAAATATAAGGTAAAGCTGCGTACTATAGACCCTTATGGTCGGGCCCTTCCCCGGACCCTGCGCATAGCGGGAGCTTAGTGCATCGGGCTCACCCTACATTCTTTATTTGTTCTTTTTCAATATTTTAGTACTTGATTAAATTATATTTTTCTTTCTTTTGACTATAGAAAACATATCAAAATTTTTAAAAAAACATATCAAAATTTAAAAAAAAAATATTTTGACAAGATCTCTCTTGAGTAAATTCGAGTTAAATATCAAACCAATGTTAAATGGATTAAAATGAGTTGAATTAACCCCTCTCAACTTTAAATTGTTGGGCGAGTTGAGCGAGTTAGGTTTAATGTCACACCCCTGACAGAGGTTCTATAAATAGTTGGATAGTATGATGAATGAAAGTTGAAGGGTATTTTACTTTTTTTCCCTTTTTTCAAATATATAAGATTCAATTCAAATATTTTAGACATCTAAAATTCAAATTTACATCAAACAATAAAGTAAATGATGCAAAAGAAGATTTGATATTCAAACTAGGATGTTCTTTTTGTGGACATGGTGTGAAATGTCAAAGAAAGAGTGGATGGCTGATAGGGGCAAAAGCAATTCTCACAGTCATCCTATTTTTAGCACTCAATTTACTAACATCATGTATAAAGTGGGACCAAAACCTACTTCAATGAAGTCATCTCTATAAACCCTAAGCATTTTATTGTTACCTTCCATCACATGCCCCCCAACAACTCATGTTTCACATTTAATGTACTTCATTACTAGAATAGTCACTTAGTTTTATCTTATAATCTACTTTGTTGTTTGATCTATTGGTTCAGGGTTCATATCTTCGAGTCGAAGGTCTATACGTGACACATGAATATGTTATCTTTTTTTAAAATTAGTTATTTTGTGTGTATTATTTATTGACATTCATATTACATGCAAAAAAGACCAAATGATGTATTTGGTTAAAGGGTCTTTTCTTGACCTCCTTGTAAATTAAAAAGAGTAAATAAAGCAAGAAAAGGGCTAAAAAAAAAAAGAAAAAAAGAGAATAATAATAATTATTGAGGTGAAGGGTCACGTACGTACGATAGAGACTTAACATTATTACCAAAAAAAATAGTCTCTCTTTTTTAACACATTTTTAAAGAAAGCTTTCGGTGCGCTAAAATTCTCACTATGTGCAGGGTTTGGGAAAGGATCTGACCACAAGCGTCTATTGTACGTAACCTTACCTTGTATTTCTGCTAGAGACTGTTTCCAAAGCTTGAACTTGAGACTTGTTGATTACATGACAACAACTTTACCAATTACTCTGAAATTCTCCTTCATTAAAAAAACTTTATGTATTACATTTTCTTAAAAAAATTGTAAGAATAAAATGGAAAAAATATATAACTAATTTTATTTTAAATTTATAATTTAAAATAATTATTTTTAGTAATATAGGCAATGAATAGAGTAAATAGTGACTTATAACAAGAAAAAAGAATTGATGTGATTTTTTCTGTGCTTGAGCAATTCCAAATCCAGAAATATATGCCTGGTATAATTGGTTTCCTTCCAGCTGACAACAATACAGAAATACTGAAAAATTTGTGATTTGTGAGACTGTACACCCTATTAGGGTACAAATTTATGTGGCCAGGGTATGTGAATTACGACATATTTAGTATAGTTTCAAAAAGTAAGATCTGAAAAAGATAAATTGTATACTGATTTTAACTTTATAGGTGAAAGGTTGTTGTTTCGAAACAACATTCGACTACAAATAAGACCATCCAAAAGAAAGTAATAAAAGTAAAAAAGAAACAACGTATATTCGTAAAAAAGTACTATAATAATATAATATTATAATTAAATCACGAAACAACATATTATGAAAATCGAAAAACAGAAAATAACATGATTAATTAATATTACAATCACTACTGTAGATATCAAGGCGATGCATTTCTATCTACTAATCGTAACACCTCCATACTCCTACCGACTAATCTTTTGCCCTTAATGTTTGGTACATATGAATAATAAGGATCTCGAGATTGGGGTAACCTTATTCTATCTTTGGTTTGAGCTAATTTCAAGATTATTTTATCCCATCATTTAATTAAAACACTGAAATTGTTATTAAATAACTTCATGAAATGTTTGAATTCATGAGATATCCTTATTTATTCCGTTCAGCGGCTCAATAAAAGGGTATTTGAATAAAGAATATCAATTGGAAATCTTCAACATGAGAATCCTAATCTCAAAAGTAAGCTAGATATACTATTTGTTATAAAAAGTAAATAAATAATTGAGAAAATATTAAAAACACCAAGTTAGCATGAAGTATCAGTTTCATCATTGAACTATTGATAATGTCAAAAAGCACCCATCTACTTGACTAACTGAATATAAATACATTCCTAATCTTGCAACATGAATGAAATACACCTTTAAATTCTTGACAAGTTAAGGGATGTTTTTAACACTTGTGATAGATCAGAGGCATATTTTAATTTAGTTAGTCAAGTAGAGAAGTATTTTTAAGATTGTAAATAATCATAGTTCGAAAATGAAACTAGTAACTTGTATTAAATTTAACAGTATTCTCAATACTTCTCTCTGAATAGTTTTATAGTGGTTAAACGCTTTTATGTGCATGTAATATATATTTATTAATTTGACGTAAACATAGGTCGAAAGAATATAAACATTTTGGAATTATTTGTGATGGAACATATTGTCTAGTCATAGGTCTTTCAATCTGAGTTGGCTATACATGTTTTAAGGCATCACATGAATTCCGTCAGTGCTTTAAAGGACTTTTTGTTTTTGCAGTTCTGCAATTCTTGCTAACTTGTACACTACACAATAATTTCTTCCTCTTTATAGCTTTTTTATTATTTTATAGTTTAGTGTATTTGATCAAGGACATGTAAGAGAGCACATGTGCATGGGAATTATTTGCGGATTTAGGTTTAACTCATATTTCAAAAGTTAATTTGAAGGAGCAAAAATTGTTCAAGTCATATAAGAGAAGTTCTGTTTGCATAATTCGAGGGATCTACGTTAAACGTACCTTGGTCGGTCCATCTCCAAAGTTAGCTTAAGAGATGTAAATTGTTTAAGTTATATAAGGAATCGTCTTGAAATTTTGTACCAATTTGATGTGTTACATTTTCATCAACCCCCCTCCCCCTCCAAAGATAGAATAAGAGAGGAAGATTGTTCAAGTTATATAAGGAGTTGTCTCCAACTTTCGTACTTGTTTGATGTTTGATATTTTCATCGCTCCCCTCTCCCCCTCCCCCCACCACCCCCAAAGCAAAAAAAGAAAACCTCCACATTCAGATAATGTCTAGACTGAAGTGTGCACAATCATGATCTAGAGCGCCGGGCGGAAAGGTGTGGGGGGGGAGGCGAGGGAGGGAATTAAGTGGACCTTAGACCTAATTCAAGAGAAAACAATTGCTAAGGAGTATTGCACGATTATGGGCTAAGAGTATATTCACAATTCCTCTCATACAATCCAGGGTCTTTCGTATTAAATAGACTATGGACCTATATCACACTTTACAAAATAGGTCAAAATTGCTCGAGCCATATAATGAGTTTCAAAATCTTGTCCCAGCCTGATGTGGACAATTCAATGGGTTTCTATTCGAGAAAATGATGAAATAAAGTGGTCCTTAATAAATATATATATTCAATATTTCAACTTAACACTCTCGTATATGCAATTTTAATTCACTTAATCTTCAATTATAGAATCATACAACTTTGGTATTTCTCCGTTAACAAATTTCTTCACTATCAAAGAACACATATAGAATGAATAGAATTTTTTCATTTTTACCTCGATGTTATTACAACATAGTATTGATCACTAAGTTCAATATTTTTAGGAGTCAAAATTCCATTTATATGATATATCATTAATGTAAATAATTTTTTTCATCATCAGTTCATCCAATGGAGTATCATTTATGCATGAAATTTAAAGTTTTTAATATAAAACAAGTTATCGGCTACAATTCAAACCATAATAGGGATCTTTCATGCACAAAAATACAGGAAAAACAAATTAAATTATGTAAGAATATTATAATGCATGCTACTAATATGTTGCAGTAGTGCCCACATGTTTCTTTTGAAACATCAAAAAGAAAGTTGTAAGGAATGAGAAGAAAGAAGCAAAAAGAAAATAAAAAGAAGATTGAAGTTATTAAAAAAAATTATGGGGATAAATAAATATATACTACTTAATTAGCTATTATAGTTATAATTTGAATTAATTATGATTTGCGGGAAATATGATCTAGCTGTAATTACAATTTGAGTTTTGTGTAATTCGTACAATTTATACAAACATTTTGTGTAATTATACAAAAGTTGTGCGTGATTTAAATTGTATAACAAAATATACAAATACTGCAAAATGTACAGCGAATTATACAAATATTGTGCACGAATTGTATAGCGAAATATACAAATGGTATACAAAAATTGTGAATTGTATAACGAAATATACAAATGTATATAAATGTTACGTGAATTATACAGTCGTTGTTGTAACTATTGTTACGAAATGTGATTATCCAAACTATAGCTATAAAGAATAATTAAGGTAAATTTGAAAGGCTATATATGCAAATTCCTCTTAAATAAAAAGAAATAGTTTCCTCATCCCAAATTAATTGAATTTTTTTATGCTTTTTTCAATGTTTAAAATTATTGAATTGTTGAAAGTTCAAGATAAATGTTTGAAACTTTTTCTATATTTGCGCTTTCATTTATTCAAATTTTATATTTTCTAGAAAATAAATTACATATTTATGATTTTACAAAGAGAAATAGTGAAAAGTATAATATAAATTTTGTCGCCTTTAAATATTTTTTTAATATGTGTATATTACTCCATCAATTCAATTAAAATGAGACGAAGGGAGTATAATCAAGCTTTGGATCTATCGACTTTCTAGAAATATTGTGATTAATATCAAATTTTCATTTCCAAGAAATATGTAAAAAAACAAAAATAAATTATATAAAAAATAAATGAAAATAAATTACTATTAATATGCTTATTTCAGCTCTTACCTTCCCTAGGAACACTGCATGTACATTCATGAATGATGAAACATTTTTTGTTCTTTTTCTAATACTCTTTTCTTTCTTCACCTATGACAAAATCAATCACCACTCTTTCTAATAATAGTGACAGAATCAAAAAGTTTCAAAAGAAAAAAAAATTTAATTTTGATTGATAAAATTATTCGATATATATATCGATAAGAGATAATATAATACTTTCGACCAATTTTAATTGAGGTGTTCGCAAATTAATCAGGTATACGCTATCATTATAAAATAAATCTAACTTTGATTTGCCATGGAGAACATGCTTAATAAAGATTTATTAGCTTAATTAAATAAATTTTGATTCATGTATTGCATAACTTACTTTTTAGAATGATAATTCTAATAAAATATTTTTCATTCTTAAGAGCTCGAACCTGAAATTTCTGATTAGGAATATAAGAATTTCAATTATCTCATCACAATTTATGTTGATTGCGTTAGATAAAGTCGTGTTTGATCAGTTTTTATAATAAATATTTAGAATTTGAATGATTCTTCCCTAAAAACATAAAATATAGTTTAATTGAGGTCGTTTTATAAAAAACTAAGACCATTTTTAAAAAAAAGAACATGTTATACAAGTAAAAGTAAAAAGAACACTGAATTTGGGTGTTTCTAAATTTCAAATATAATTTAATATTTATGGTCAAGCTATTTTCCAAATAAGATTGAAAAAATTCAACCAAATTAAAGTAGATAAAATAAAATTCATGAATAAACAAAGTACTAGTAAAATACAATATCACATTTAATATTCCCACCCTTTAATTACTTTCCAAGTAAACAAGTGGAAGTAGAATTAGAAGGTAGAAAAGCCTAAAATTTACTACTACTATTAACTACATCAAAAACAGTCTCTTTACCTCACACGATAGAAAGTCTATGGCATACATAGTATGTACGTAGATTCTATCCTGTGAGATTATACTGAATATATTATCCTTACAAATTACTTGATATCTAGCATTACTATTAACAAACATACGTAAAAATAATTTTGTAATTTTTTTTTGTTCTAGGGTTTTTTACCAAGTGTGTGCTTGTTGTTATGCATCCAAACTTTGAACACTTGCCTTGTTATTCCTGTCTCATTGCACATTTGTTGCACCAATGTTTCATCTTCCCTTTGTATTCTCCACCCTATTTTATCAGCAAGGTCTTGCATTTTTTCCTTTTGTACTTGGCTAAATTTTGTCCGAAAACGCTTTTTCGAGCCTGCTAAAGATATAATTAAGTAAATAAAAATATTGTCTATAATCATAAGAACTAGAGTTTGTTGTATAATGCATTTCTAACATATGTCCTCTTTTGTGATTCGCACCTTATACAGTGGCGGAATCAACATTTTCGACAGGAATTTCAAACTTTTAAAATCTGGATGGGTGATTTTTGTATCAATAGTGTTCAAAATATTGATATGTATATGTATTCGAAAAAATTTTTCGACAAAGAATGCTCATGTGACCACCCTTGGGTGAATGTAATTCTAACCTTATAGAGGTTGCATGTTTTCCTAACTTGAAAGACGGAACTCTAGCAAGAAATTTATTGAAAAGTTGGTGTTGGTTTAGTCGAAAATCAAAGTTTATCTGTTAAAATAAGGTGTAAATCTCACATTTCGAAAGATGGAATTATTGCAAACTTGTTTGATATCGATGACGATGTAGATAATTTAAACTCTTAAACAAAATAAGATAGATAAACAAGAACATCTTAATCTTTAATATTTTTCACACTAGGAGTATAATTTAGCTTGTAGAACCATTTAATTTTCATTTACTAATTAATGCATATTATAAAGATTATTATACTTTCAATTATCTTTAAAAAATAATTTGATTATGCAAGTATTTTTGCACTATACATAGGAAACATTTTGGGTACGAAATGATAGTAACAAAGTCAAAAATTTCATTAAAAATATTTAAAATTTATAATATATGTAGAAAAATAATTTTTAAACTGTTTATTTTGTTTAAGGAAAGATAACCTTTTGCTATATATGGCTACTTTGAGTTAATTCGATTTTAATATAAATATGAACATTAAATCGAAAAAATTATTACCTCCGCTATAATTTGGGTTGGAAATGTCCTCCTGATCCTCACGATACCCGCCGGCGCCGGAAGTCGACGGCAGTGCTAACGGCCGGTGATGTGGCGCCACGTGGTACTGTAAATAACCACAAGGTGGCGGTAGGGTTCTGTAGTAAGCCGGCAGCTGATTATGCGACTGGTAAACAAAGGGAACCGGTTCACCACCGCCGCCGCCGGCGGCGAGAGGTGTCTGTGTGACTTTCCGGTGGAAATTGCGGTGGCAGTTACAAGCGGCGCATTTGAGCGAATCGATTGAGCCGTCTTCGCCGGCGGGGAGAAACTCGCCGCAGCCGTCTACGGCGTGGCCGCCGATTCCGACGGCGTGGTTTTTGAGGCACTCTTTGTATTTGGGCTTGTTGTTGGTCCAGAGCTGAACGGCTGTTAACGGCTCAAGGTCGAGCCGAGGACTCGGCGGCATTTTAGCTGTTGGCTGAGCTGAATCGGAGTTATGGTGGCTCGGTGGTGCTGGTATTTCTTCATCTCTTTGTTTCTCTTGATCCTCAAACTCCATGGTGTTATTTATTTTAGCTAAATTTCACTATCTAATAATATTAGCATAGTGTGTGTGTATATATATAATATATGGAGAATATATGTATATATATAATTTATGTGAGTGATATTTAATTTTTGTACGAAATTAAAGAAATATGATGAAATTTATAGTTTAAATTATAAATTATACTCGCTCCGTTCTAATATAGTGAACAAGTAAAGATGAACGAAGAAAGTATATCTTTGTATTAAATTATTACTACATATAAAAATGTGTTACTTCTTTTATTTTAAAAAGAATGATTGTTGTTTGACTTTGCATATAGTTTATAACTAAAGAAAATCTTTTATTTTTTGTATTTTTTTGGATTTTATTTATTACCATAGTCTGTATATAAGCAATTACTTATTTTTTTTAATTAATTTATATAATGATATTTGATTGAGCATAAAATTTTAAAATATAAGTGGAATTATATTTAAGATATTTATATATACACAAAATACATCACAAAAATAATTTGGTATTTATTATTAGAATTGGTATTTATAGTTGTAGTTGAAGTTAAGTTAAATAATTTATTTAAATTATGTTTGTGATGTATTTTACAAATTAGTGAAATTTTATAAAGTTGAGTATATCAATATATGTAAACTATAGGTACACTATTAATATGAAAAAAATTGTTTCTAAAAGACTCTAGACTCAAATAAAAAGAAACAGTAATTATGAGAAAAACATTTAATTAAAAATATAAAATATTATTGTGATTATGTCTACGTATTTTTATTAATATATTCATGATAAATCACATTCTTCCCCTTTTGCACAATTGTACAAGCTTGGAGATTTATTTGTTTTGATGCACAAAATATATATATATATATATAGTGCAAGTTATTGAGTTTTGGCTTTTTTCTATGTAGAGTATACCACTCCTAACCTAAAATTTCACAAACTTCATATCTCTAACCTAAACCAATTATGTTACTCATCCACCAACTAATTTAAATATTAGACTTTCTTTTATATTTATTTTGATTTATTTTACTCGTATCAAGAGTATTTAAAAAATAATTTCTAGTTTGTGAGACAGTAATAAAATTTATATATATTTTATCCTCTTTAAAGGGCAATCCCAACTTTGAACTTACTCCTGCGACTTCTTTTTCTCATGCCAATCATTCTGTGTGAAATGCAGCAAAAAAAAGAGGAAGGAACCTCTATTTTCTTTATGTTATCGAAAGTCGAAAAGGCATAAAGGACACGTAGATGATAAATTAAACAGATTCTTACTCATGAGAATTCACATGATAAGTTGTTATTTTGACTAAATAACTTGACCATTTCAATTCGAAAGCAAGTTTAGTGCTCATTAGAGACAAATCAATTATTTAAATTTGATGGGCTCAAATATAAAATATTCGGAGCTTAATCCGTTATATTTTTTAAGTCACAGATTATTTGTTGTATTTTTTTGCAAAATTTTACATATAATTTTATGTTCTAGTTTATAATGTCGAGTACAAAAGAAACAAATTACAATACTTTTCACGTCCACTTATAAACTTCAAATATTAATTCATTAGATACTATTCGTATCTTTAAAAAATGAATTACTAATGCAATTAAGAGACGCAAAATAAAATTTTCTTTTTAAAATTTTCACTCACTCATTCGATGTTTAATATTTATATTAAAATCTCATCTAATTCAAATTTGCATCCGCACAATTTTAAACAAAATGCAAAAAAGACGAGTAATCTTTCCTTTAATTTGCATGGGATTTTATTAACTTTTTCATATATATCAGATCATATATATATCAGATCGATCGATATGAATTAAGTAATATAAGACGAATATATTCAAAAAATTATCCGTTCGATTTTACCATATGGTAAAAGTAAAAACATGTGAGGAGGGGACCGTAAAAATTGTTGCTAGACAAGAGTACAGCAGTACAATGTGTCTTCTGCAAAGCAGCAGAGTACTCCACGTTTTTAAAAGCAATTACGATTAATAAAAAATTATTCGTACTCAATATTTATATACATTATGTTAATAAATATAAAATATTATAGTATTTATTTTCATCCACACATTTTTCTGGTATGATTAGGAGTTTGTACTGTAAATATTACGATTATAATTAGGATAATCCTATTTTGAACTAACATCCCTTACTTTTCCTAATTAAGTAATATTCCTAGATATTAGATTTGACTTGGTCCTACATTCTAAATTACATTTATAATGTTCAAATTTATTCAAGATTTAAATTTTATGAATTTAATTAAAATTTTATTTTTTTTAAAATTATCCAGGAAACAACTTCTCAATTTCTATGAGGCAGTGATAAGATCTGCGTATATTCTACCCTTCCTAGACCTCACTTATGAAATTCCACTGAGTATATTGTTGTGTTAAAAAATTATAGTTGAAAATTTTAAATTAATTAGTAATCATACACAATAACCTATGAATTATGTAAGACAATTAAACTCGAACAAAAAATTACTCCCTCTGTTTTAAAAGAAATAATCTAGTTTTACTTGACAGAAGTTTAAAAAAAAATAAAAAAAAAGACTTTTTGATTTTGTGATTGTAAATTAAATTTATGCTAAATATATCAAAATGTCCTTTAACCTTGTGGCCTTAAACATGTCACGCGAAAAATTGAAATAAAAATATTGTCAAAAAAAAGAACATTCTTTTTTAAACAAAGAGAGTATTAGATTCTACTGAATCATAAGATGTACTCGAATTTATCCTTGCATACATTTTAGTGTAGCCACAAGAGTGGTCGAGTTGATTGAGGAGGGGGTCTAACTTCTCATCAATTCTTTGAATGTTTTTTCGATCAAACTTATTATGTTCTACATTAATATAATTTACTTTTCTTATATAATTAACAAACTATCACACTAAAATATTATTTTTATGTACCTTTGAAAAAAGACTAATAGCAATTGCGAATTTTCTAATCGTCAAAAAATATACACGTTATAACGTGTGTTCATGGTAAGTGCATTAATTTCTTATGTGTTTGTAGTTGAGGAGAAGAGAGAGACGAATGAGCACGATATTTCATGAGATTTTTATTTTATTTTATTTTATTTTTTAAGAGAATTAATTGTCAGCACGGATATTTCATGAGATTTTTATTTTATTTTATTTTTTAAGAGAATTAATTGTCGGTATGTTGGAGATTGTTTGTTTGAAGACAACAAAACAAAAAAAGGGGGTTAGTTGTTGGACTTACGTTAGAAATCCTATGCTACATTTAATGCTCTTCTCCTTATTGCCTTGTAATAATAGGAGTAATAAATAGTTTTATGTTCATAAACGTAAATTGTGATAGAATGATTAGATTTTTTATTTTTAATTAAAGGGGTCGAGTTCAACTTTTAAAAATAAAAGTGTTTTAATGAAAAAAAATATCATGTTTAAACATAAATTTTATAATACATAAATTTGAATTCAGTTGAGTCCTAAAGCGAATACAGAGAAAAGAAGAATTTTTTTTATTTTTTATTTTTTAAAAAACTAGTTAATGTACTAATACTTCTCCAAGGATAGGGTCTTAACTCTTAACCCTCATCTTTATTTGCATTTTTTATTTTCTAAATTTTTAAGTTATATATATCGTTATGCCAGCTTATTGTGATGATATTTGATTAGACACTAAAGAAAGAATGTCAGATTGTAGCTGGTGTAAAATAAATAATAAAAAATACGTGACTCTTAAATCATTTCGTTAAGAATAATATAGAAAGTTTAATGTTATTACTAAATATAGAAATGCATTTTTCTTTTTTTAACTGATCAAAAGAAAAGAATCTCACATAAATTGAAATTAAGAATTATTTGACCCCCCAACTATTATCAAAGAACAAATTTTTAGTCCATTTTACATAGTTAAAAAATAAAAACTATAAAGCAAATTTAACTCTTTTATCTTTTTTCAAAATATCAACCCATTCATATAGGAATGTCTACTAAATAAAACACTAAAATTGACTAATGCTTTTGCTATTTGAAGGAATAGTGAAATAGTAACTTTGACGTGGCATTTCAATTTTTTTACTATGCCTTCTAGTTGTTGTAATCATATCATTTCTTGTTGTGAATGTGATGTTACCATTGTAGAAAATTAAAGGTTCCAAGGTGACTTCTTGGTTATTTAAAATAGGACAATTTTAAGCTTAAAGAAGGAAAATTAAATGTACTTGTTGCTTCAATTTCCTATAAATAGGTAATGAATCCAATGATTTAGAAATTTGTGGTTAATTAGTGGTTGTAAACTACGGCTGATTTTCTAAAAATAATTTTTCTATATTTATGAGATTGATAGTGATAGGGTTTGTATATACTCTACCATGCATATTCAGATTTTCACTTGTGAGATTTTATTAGTATGTTGTTTGTTTGTTGTCGTTGTAAACTATGATTATTTCTCCAAAGTTCTTAATTAGAGATCTTAGATTCCAGTGTTGAGTATGTAAACGATTTTGTAGTAAACATTTTGTCTTTTGATGTTATTAATATTTTATAGTATTAAAAAATACTGTTGAACTTGACACAAGTTATTAATTTTATTCTCAAACTATTGACAATCATAAAAATACTCCTCTATTTGACTAACTAAACTAAAATACACTCATGAACTATCACAAGTGTTAAAAAACACCCTTAACTTGACAAGAATATATGATATATTTCACTCTTGTTATAAGATCAGATGTGCATTTAAGTTCAGTTAGCCAACTAAAGAGGTGTTTTTAAGTTCAGTTAGTTCAAAGATAAAACTAATAGTTTATTCAAATTTTAGGAGCGTTCTTAATACTTTTCTCTAAATTTTTTAATATAAATTCAAATTTAATCAAATATCAAACGAAAAAGAAAAAAACTAATTGTCAACAATTGCTTTGTGTACTTGATTACTCTAGTCATTTTAGTCTTCTCAGTCTAAGGTCTATCTATCCATGGAAATCACTTTATAGACTTCTAAGCGTGGATGCTACGACAAGAATTTAATTAACACGCATGATCCAATGAATCACATCATGTTCTTTTAATAAAATTGGTTTAATGTTTGCGGGATATAAATTCGTAATGTTGAGTATTTCAATCTTTATAATGATTTTTTTAATAAAAAAATATATTTTTTGATGAAAATTACGATATTTAAAAATAAATTAATTTAAATCTCAAAATAAATATTGAAATACATCAAATAAAAATCATAAAAAGAATAACTTTTGTTATCACAATGAATGAGATTTAGGGGTCGAGTTTGATCTAGGGCGACCTACAAGAATGACCAATAAGGGTGGATGCAAACTTACGACAAATAACAAGTCTAAATTCATAATTTTGAAAATATAATAAATTTAACACTAAAAATCATTTTTTAAAAAGAAAAATCTGAAATTGTCAAATGCCAACCTATTAAGTTGACTTTGAAGATTCATGTTTTGTGGAAAATCCATGAGAATATTGTTGATCCTTCTGGAATGTTGTAGAGGTAAAAAGAAGAAAGAAATTAATTTTAATTTTTTTATGGCAAGGGGAACTCAAAGTCGCTATTCTTTGGGTACACAAGAGTAAACCCTCGCTCCAATACAAAAGCTTGCAAATCACACAAGAGAGGTAACCTATACTAGGCAAACCTGGTGTGATGAGCTCAACCTAAAAGACAAACTTCTTGCTTTCGGTGGCAAGAGATTTCGAACCTAAAACCTCAAATATGAAAGAACGGGCTAGAATTCTCGAACTTGAAAAAAAAAATTAATTAACTCAAAAAAATTAAATGAAGAGTCATCTGAGGCAAAAAATTTATGTACGATATTTTATAAAGTGATAATAAAGATGACTTATCCGTCAATTTTTCTAGCAAGTGTCGGATGGGGTGAGGTGGGGTGGGGTGGGGTGGGGTTACCTTTTACAAGCCCCCCATCACAGCATCATAGTGAAGGCCCATTGGGCTTTGTTGGACAAATCAATTAAGCCCAAAATTTAACTTGATTGTCACTTCAAGCCCAAATGGTCTTATTATGTTCACAAGAACTTATTTTGGCTGCCAAGTTGGAAGCTTTACAAAGTTTTGGGGTTATTATTGCAAATATGATGAAAATCAACATGTTAAAATGAAACTTATTATGATTATGTGATTTAATATGATATAAATATATATTAATGAACTTTGTTAAGAATGGAAGTTTATAAACAACAAACATATCATACTATTATTAATTTGATATTTACATATTAAGTGTGGACAACGAAAGAAAGGACTTTGTTCGAGTGCAAGAATAAACTTTGAGATTATGGATGGAGCTATTGTGATAAGTAAGGGTTCAATAGTAGCGACGGAGTTAGGATTTTCACTAAGGGAGTTTAAAATTTAAAGAAGTAGACACACGAATTAGTTAAAGGGGGTTCAACGTCTACTATATATATATAAAAGATTATTTCAATCATATATAAATAATGTAATTTTTCGTCGAAAGGGGTTCGGATGAACCCTCTAACAATGGGCTAGCTCCACCCCTATTCAGTAGAACACAATAATTTTGATTGAAATCCTGCATATATGTTGAGATATTCATTAAATGTATATACATATAATAAATTTCAGAAGTCGTAAATTTCAAATATAAAACAAGAATTTAAATTTTGAATTGCCTATATGTTGGAGACTTATTTGAATCCTCAAATTCCATAAAAATCACATCAAATGTATTAATGTCAATGCCATTCCTTTGAGGCTTATTATATCACACAACATTATAGTAACCCTACTAAATCAAACAAGAATAAAATCCCAATGTTAGGTTAGGGGGGAAAACAAAAAACAACAATAAACTTTAACATTGTGTTATTAGCTTCCAAATTTCAAACCTCTAGTATTTTTTTTCCCCATCACTTTCGAGGCTTTAACGTTATGTTGATCATTCTTATTGACAATATTTTTAATTTGTTTTTTTGAAGTATCAATCTTATTATAACCAGTAACAGGAGTTGGTCCAGACCTTAAACTCTGTGTCCAGTCAAATTTTGGTGGACGTGTAGTGATCATTCTCTTCACGTTACTTGACACCTTATTAAACCTCGAACGACGTGCTTCTTTCTTGATTTCTTTTATTTCAATCTTTGTACCTCCTTCCATCTTTATATTTATGTTCACTTCAGAGAGTGCTTTAGTGTTTGTACCTCGCGTATCTTCTCTTGTACCATGGTCATCAATTGATAAATCCTTTGTGTTCCTTTCCTCTTGATGTTTGTAAAGTCTATGTAATCTTAGTGCTAATTGGCAAATTCCTTCTTTAATTTCATCCTCTAAATCCCTCTCAACATCCCTTTCAAGCTCTCCTCTAATCTTCATCTCATTTGAATTCATTTTTTCAACTAAATGCAACAAAGAAAAAACGATTGCATTAATTAATTATAACTTAACTACATAGCTTATTATCTTAATCACAAAATAAATCTATCACCAATTTATAACCATTTTCAAAAAGATACAAATTGAAGTAAATATCAATTTGATAAAAGTTAAGTATTAACACCATCATATATAATTCAAGTTCAAGATCTGCTTACAAGTAGAATTATGATAAAAAATTGATACTACGTACTATAAATATAAAATTAAGATGAAAAATAATAGCTTTGAAACTCTCATAATTCAAGTTTTAAATTAAAATCTATTTGCAAGTCGGATTGTGATAATAGATCAATACTGCTATATATCAATTTGAGACAAAAAAATAAGCGTCTAAATTCTCATAATTCAACTTTCAAATTCACTTACAAGCCAAATTGTGATGATAGAACACTGTTATATGTTAAAGTACGTATATATGTAAGCTCAAGATCCAAACCTGCTTACAAAAATGAATTGTGACAATAGATCAATACTGAGCGACTTCGAAGAAACACTTGAGAGGAGGAAGAAACTGATAATTCATAAGAAGTTAAATAAATATATGAAGCAAATGCACTTGCATAGACAATTTTTGGAGTGTACATATTAATGGTCCATACTGAATCTTATGACAAAGTTTGTTGGTTTTCTACTACATTTTTATATGACTAAAAATTGATGCAGACTTTTAGATTTTTGATTGGCCACCAGCCTTTCCAATTGGATTGAAGAAGACATGAAAGAAAATGTTTAAACATGAAATGACAGTTAAAGGTAGTTATTTCAGTTGGATAATTCCCAAATATCTCATGATATAATTGGAATTTTGGAGAGATTATCTTTTAAAACCTATGGATTTGATTGGAAAGTTTGTGTACATATCTTTTGTTTCTCTAACTACTTTACTTGGAAGACATTTATGTTGGTGTCAACTTAAAGTAAAATCATGTCTTTTATTTTGTAGCAAAAATATTTTTTTTTGTCACATGATGATGTTAATGTCAATGTACAATATAATTCACTAAAGAAGGAAGCTTTTGGAATTCTCTAATTTGTGTGTCAAGCTTATACATTTGCAATTGGTGATGTATCACTTTCTAAACTCTTAATATTCTTTTGGAGTCATTCAAATGATCCAAGAACTAATTGGTGAAGTCATGCTTTGTGCCTTAAATAAAGGAAGAAGTATCATACACTTAAATTTCTCTATAATGACTTCGTTTGTTTAGCAGCTTGCTATCGTAACATGTTGCTATATATAGAGAATATATATATGTCATAAGATGAAAAGGCTGGTTTAGAAAAAAAAACTTGATTGTTTATAATAAAATATTAGTATAGAAAACGACTATTATAGAAGGCACATACTATAGAGATATCTGATTAATAAGTGACGTAAAAGAAGGGGGCAAGATTGGGTAAGACCATCATTAACTAAATATCTCAAGATCAAGTTTTGAGAGTAAAAAAGAAATACTTTAACCTTTTAGTTAACAGATCCACTTATTTCTCTAATAGTGTTATTCTCAATGTGTTATTTCCATCTAATCTCACCTCAACTTAATTATTAGTTCAACTCATAGTACCACTAATTATTCAACTTGCAATGCTTTTATGCTTGAAGGTGGTAAAATAATTAGTTCATGATAGATGTATGAATTAAATTATATTTAATTAAAGAATTATTTGGTTTGAATATAAGTTATAATAAAATTAATTATGATGAAATTAATTATGATGTAATAAGTTATGTTGAGATTGGTTATAATAAAATAAGTTATGCTGAGATTATTTTTTATTTGATTGTTTGATTTGTTGTATTCAAAATAATGTGCATTGCATAAATTTAAAAAATGAATTGTTTATTTATAAAAATATCTTTCATTTTATTTAATTTTGATTTTTTTGGTAAGCTTTAGTGATTCATTTTTAAAAATACAACTTTTATCTTATTTAGCTTCAATATTTTTGTGTATGCATTTTCATGATGGTACCTTATGTATTTTAAGATAAAACATTCATCTTATTTGGCTTGAAAATAGAATTTTCTTCTTAAGTTTGTTAAAATAAAAGGGGGTTTATTATTTGTATCATTTCATTTAAGCACATATCACTCTTAAAATTATGAAATATTAAGGTTACCTTCATTTTAATTGATATATAAAATACAAGCTTTCAAGTGAATAAAAGAATATATAGTTGAAAAAACGTAACTAAATAATAGATAAATCAAAATATAAATAAACATAAGAATTTATCAAAATTATATTTATATAATGTAATTTTTTAAAAGAAAAATATGAAGAATCATTGTAATGATGAGTAGTGAATATTGTGAATGTTATTATACATGGTGTTAATTATTGATAATATGAATATATATGAATATGAAAAATGATATATAAACAAGATTTAAAGGAATATTTATTATTTTACCTATTTTATCTTGAAATAAATTATCTCAGAATTACTATACTACTCATGAAAAAATTAACTTTATCTAATACAAGTTATTACTCTAGAGACAAATTAATCCAAACTTACCTATCAAATAACAAATTGAATAACACCATCATTTAATCTCAAAATTATTTGATGTTATTATTCTTCCTACCAAATGATCCAAAAAGTTTATTCTTTTCCTTCTCTATCAAATGTGTGAATAGCGACTTCATGGTTTATGTCATCCTTCCTTGCACCTTTCATTTTGTCAACTTTACATTTCACATATTTATAACAAAAAAATTGATTTCTTGAAAAACTAATATAATAAAATATTGATTGATGACTATCAAAGGATGTGGTGCAGTGAGTGACTGCTACTCCTTTAATTAGAGGTCTCAACTTCGAGCTCTAGTTCCTCCGAATGAGCCCTACACGATGTAAATTCGAAATAATCGAACTCCAGTGCAAACATAGAATACCAGATCAGCAATAAAAAAATGTTGATTATTTATACCCTCAATTAGGGGTTGCTTGATTATAGGGATTAGAGGCATCATCCCAATGTAAAATTTGAATTAAAATTATCGAATATTAATTGTGGATAATAACTAAAATCAGGATGTTATTGTATCAATTTATACATTTTTTTTCGTTCACTTTTAGTTGTAATATTTCATTTTAGTTGAATAGTTAATATTCAAGTAACAAGAAAAAATTCAGTTGTTAAGTTCTAACTTCAGACATTTATCAAAAAAATAATTATTGGTAGTATAATAATTGATAGGGTTTCACATTTATTTCCTTATTATCTTTTAAAAAGACATTAACTTAATGATAATAAATTAAGAGTATAATAGAAAAAAATTCTTATCTTGATTTGTTAAAAATAATAAATAAATAAATAATTATTAAATTAAAAAAAATTGATAACTAAAAATGAACGAAAAGAGTCCTTTGCAACCAAGAATATGCAAGTTGTGATACATTCAATGTATCATATGAGTTAGGACTATGATTATGACAACATACATGTATCAATTAATTGTAGTTATTATGATGTGGGAAATCATTGTAATCCAAAATGTTATTAGAGGTAATTAAGTTGTCATTCTCTCTAAAGTTCAAGGAATGCAATTAATACTATCAATGGTCAAATTATTTATGTTCATTTATAGACATATTAGAAATTGATGTAATACACACATATATTTTAATAATTGTAGCAGGCCGTTAATTACTTTATTTTTACGTAATTAAACTTATTATGAACAGTTATTTATAATTATCTTTTTTTTAAAAAAACTTAATATTGTACTTTTTATAGCATCAGTATATAAAAATAATTTATTAAAATTAAGATGAGAATTCTCAAACTTCCCACTTAGCTCAGCCTCTGAGCAGCGAAGTCTCATCAATGGATCTCAAAATATAGAAAAAATAAATTCATGAAAAAGTCAAAAGAATATCAATATATAATACATATATATAAAACAAATATTTACCTAACTATATTGTGCAATATTTTGATAAAAGAATAACGATTAACATCCTTTTAAGTATAATATGTGGCTATGTATACTATGCTTTTTAAAAAATTTTATCTATGAAATTATACCACACATATTATTCTTATTGTACAAAAAAGATTTTTTTTTCGGTTTAGATACAAAATTTATCTTTTGCTTTTTTTAAAAACAAATTATTTGAAATAGTGTAATTGTAGAATTTGCTGTATTGTCTTCTCTAGTTTCTTACAAAATGAAATAAATAAATTGACGAATCAAAAGTTAGAAATGGAAGTGGAATATATAGAATTATTTGATTTGACTTTATATGTCGTAATTGATAAGATTTACATAAAAAGTTTGCTTTTACAATATGAAATGACATTTTTTTTCTCCTAATAATGATAAGGAATAAGAATATTTATGTTATCAACAAGAATATTCAGAAGTGACAAAGCCATTGTTCAAATTACACATCTAGCCGTTAAAAGCGGAGTTAGTAAGTTATTACTTTATCAACTAGCTAATTAAATTCAAGTTTTTTCTCGAATTATATATCAATTTGATTGTAATGAATTGTTTCCGTATTATAACAAAAAATAAATAAAACTACCTAGAAATGTCAAAGCTATTATTCAAATTACGATTTTGATAATAAGGACGGAGTTAGTAAGTTGCAGTACAAATTAGCTAATTAGTTCAACAAAAGTTTACATTTAATAATTGAAATCTTCAAGAATGAAATTTGCTTGCGTATATTTTGGCTATCACTTTTTTTGTTCTTCTTTTTTTTCTTTCAAAAGTCAAATGATTTAAACTTTGTTCATTATTTTAAAATGTAAATTTTATTTTATTTTAATTAATTCTCTTATACTACTAAACACACTCCCACAGAATGCCGTCAATCTTAAACAATGCTTCATCCAATCTAACTCAAAAGGTTTGATTCGCACCTTTCTACCAATAAACTATTAAATTGCTACACAACACGTACCAAATCTCAAATGGTTCTTCTTAAATCTTTCCCTACTTTCTTTTCTCCCTACTCTATACATCTTCGATTTTCAACTTTTATGAACAGAGATTGAAACTACTTGTACATGTCAGATACAGATTACAATTTTTATTTTTTTGTTATTATCACAATTAATATTGTCTATCTCTTTTGCTTCAGTAGTTAAACTGTCTGTAATCTCTTCCAAATAGTAAAGTCTGACATGTCAAAACTTTGGATCCACTAGCTGAGAAGAAAAAAAGACCAACTAAAAGCCTTTATTCAAGTCAGAATGTCGCAAACTCCATCAAGTAATGATTACAACAACAACATACCCAGTGAAATCCCACAAGTGAGGTCTGGGGAGGGTGGATGTACGCAGACCTTACCACTACCTAGGTAGAGAGGCTGTTTCCTGGGAACCATCAAGTAATGATTAATGATTGTAATACTAATCCCTAATTTATCAATATATTGCTATCTCATGTTTATCGCAAACATCATTTCAGGTAAGAACGTTGGATCAAGAGTCACAATATCAAGAATTATTATATCGCCAGACGAATCAAAGTGGTCATTCAAGCTGAAAAGAGAACAACTTTCATTAGCTCTCTCTTACGTTATAACAATTAATAAAATTATTTACAGATCATTGTACTCACTAGGAAAAAAATTAAAGATCATGAGTAAGGAATAAGATAAATTTATTATTGTGCGAAGCATGGATATTTAACCTAGTTATAAATAAAAATGAATAAAACAATGATAAGTAAAAATAAATTGAGCCGTGTACTAAACCTTTTTGCTTTGGACGGCTGAAACCTAAAAAGGGAAAAAGAAAAAGAAAAAAAAAAGGGTCAAACCCCCCAAAAATTAAAAAAATAAAAATTAATTGCTTTCTCTTTTCTCCGGCTGGCTGCTAAATTCTCCCCTGTTTTTTTGTCTCTCTTCTCTCTTTCTCCGTCACTCTCCGTCTCCGATCTCTCCGTCGCTCTATATATATACACACATAGTTGATAGGACTCTCACACACACTGTTACTTTTGATGGAGTCGCTTTCGCCGGCGATCGGGCAGAAAGCGATTTTACCATCGACGACTGGTTACACAGATCATGATCTCTTGTTAGGTTCTATTAGGTTGAGAAATGTAGGGAATTTGAGTAAAGCTTGCCGGAGATTGAGAATTCGAGTGCAAGCTGGAAACGGAGTATCGAAAAATGCTGCTGCCGGCGTCGATGCCCGCATCGATTTTAGTGATCCTGGTTGGAAGTTGAAGCGATGCCCGCATCGATTTTAGTGATCCTGATTGGAAGTTGAAGTATCAGACAGAATTTGAGGCTCGGTTCAATATTCCTCATATGACTGATGTATTCCCTGACGCCGTTTCGTATCCTTCTACTTTCTGTCTAAAAATGAGGTAATGGGCTTGTTAAAGAACTGCTTTTTTGAATTGTATTTTACTTTCTCAGTTTCAATTTATGTAGCACAGTTCGAATTTCAAAAGTAAATTAACTTTTGCTTGGACTGGAAATTTTTTAGCTAGTTGTGCGATTATTGTTGTGCTGTTATTGCTTTTTGATTTTCACATTACTTTGCTATTTGATGATGCTTTTTCTGGTAGAATTACCTTGCTCGTCGTTTTAGCTGCTATGCTATATCTAATTTTTTTCCTTCAAGAGTGGTAGTTTTATTATTTTTTTGTGTGTTTAGTTATCAACAAAGTGCGGTGATTTTGAGGTTCAAAATTTTAGCCTAGAAAAAAAACTAGGAGAATTCTTTCCATTTTTTAAGTCGTGGTGGACAAAGTTATGACTTATGAGGTGTCAGTTGTTTGATGAAATTTGTCGAGGTGCACTCAAGTTGGCTTGTGACACTATTGTTATAAAGAAGGAACTATGTGTTGAATAGGTAGATATAGTGTTTTGGACTGCGAAAGGCGACAACGGTCTGCCTCGCCACAAGATGCTTTTTGAAGTACAACATGAATTAACACCAAGAAATTAAAATATTTAATTGCATATATAAATAATTAGAATCTCAATCTCAATAAAATATTAGCAAATATTTCAATTCAAAACTGAAGTGTAGATACCAAAAGTGTAGAACTTGAATGAGAAAAAAACAAAACTGAAGTCAATAGTGAGAGGGAAAAAAGGTAGAAACAAGTCTAAAGTTTGAAGAAGAAGGAGAAAAAGAAGCACCAGATGATGACGCCTTTTTCGCCTCTTGTGTTTGTCACCATTGTCGCTATGGCGTCGCCTTTTGAAGATTGCCTCACCACAAAGTTAAAAGGCAATGAAGGGTCGCCTCACCCCATTGGCGACAAGGCGATCGCTTTTCACAATACTGGTAGATGAGCTATAAATAATGGTGAAGTGTTTAGGTTTATTTAGTGAAGAATTGTAGAAATTTCTAGGAGTTTAAATTTGGTACTGAGGTGCTATATTGATATTTTATCCATTTGTCTTGCATAATGTATTTAGCTGGACATACAGTTTAATACTTTAGTATGAGCTGCTGCAGCCAGAATCACCTGATTTTTGGAAAGAAAAAAAAAAGAAGAAGAGAGATGCCATTGAAGAGTGAAAAAAGAATATACTTTTATTAACTATGAACAGTGGAATTTTGTTGGACCACAGATGATATGAGAGTTAAATCTCAAATATTTCCATTAATTTTAAAGTTATATATATTATCGGAGTTGTCTCAAATACTTTGCGGAGTGTCATATAAATTGGAATATAGGAGTATTCTGTACCACTAGTGTTTCTACATTCTGGTTTTCCTATCAATTATTCAAATTTAGTATTGCTAGTTCTCCCACATATTTAGTTGGAGTGCACTGTTTAATGGAAAGAAATATACTTGCTTAATAATAATGAAGATTTCGGACAAATTTTTTTTCTTGAGGTATAATTTTACTAACTTTAATACATCATTCGCGTTGCAGGACTCCAGTAAGTGAAAAATTTGCAGAAGGTTACCCGTCAGATGAAAAATGGCATGGTTATATTAATAATAATGACAGAGTACTACTAAAAGTAAGTCCCTACTTGCATAGCTTTGCATTAACTGAATTCAGTTTCCTGTTGATTATGAAAGTAAAAAGTACCATGCATTTTTTTAGTAATTATCTCATATTGATCCTACCGCTTTCGTGCCAAAATCTTCAAAATACAATAAATTAGAAAAAAAGAATGCATTAATTTGAGGGTGTGTACCCTCAAATTAATGCCTGAAATATTGATATCACCCCCTTAAGTTTTTCGGGTAATTGAATTTAGGTCAAAGACCATGTAATTTTTAATATATAGTTTTTTATTGAGTGGCATGTCTACTTCTCAGCAGTGAACTCCAACCACTTGGTTATTGTCTTTAGTTTGATCGTCGAAATGCTGACTCATAATAATGTAGTTTTCAACTTGTAATGAGAAAAGATATAAACTTTTTAGTAATTTGCCTCCGGGACTATATTCCTTGTTTTGACATAGATGGATAGATTAAATAGGCAGTAAAAATATCTATCTTTAGTGGCCTTACAGCTGGGGTGGTTTTTTTTTAACCTCTTTGATACACTTATATGTAGTCTTTGACAGTAAATTTTTTCTCTACTGGGAAAATACACCTCCACGACATGTGGATCATTTTGATGGAAAGTAGGTAGGTAGGTCAAAAAGTTAAAAAAAATCCAGTGTTGATTCGTAAGTATCTTTTTCTTCCATTAATCAAGAGCTCGAAGTATATTCCTTGCTGAAGATGGTACTATCTCACTGTTCCGAAATTGATAGGCCTTTCACATATCAAGGACCATTTGTATTAATTCGTGTAAAATTTTGATCATTTGGATGTTTGATAAAAACTAAAGTTGCTACATCTCCCACTTCAAAATGGTTAAAACATATATTTAATATCTTAGTCAAAGTTGGTTCGACCCCTGGGAAAGTGTACTAGGACTGTCTTTGGAATGAACGAAGTAGTTAATCAAGTAAGCTATTTGTTTTTGTTGTCTGCTGATGAAAAAGTAAACGATTGCTTTTTTTTTTTTTTGTTCTGTTTCCTCCAAGTCTATGCGTATTATTTAATTCATAGTTGATCTAAGCAAGCAATTTGCATTTCAGGTAATTAATTATTCCTCCCCAACATCTGCTGGCGCCGAGTGCATTGATCCCAATTGTTCATGGGTAGAGCAATGGTAAAGTTCTTTAGCTTTTCTACTTTAAGGAGTTGCATGGATACAATTATATACCTGTTATGAAAATGATACATACTTATCAGTTTAGCAACTCTCACCCTCCTTTTATTCGGGCACAAGGCTTTCATAGTGCAATGCACACGTGTAGATTGACAAAATAATTCTAGATTACTTATCAATCTTTCTGCATCTACGAGCTCCTCCCAGTTGTCACTAATTGAGGTCCTCTATCAATGTTGATTTTTCCAATATCCAGACCGATCAACAGCCAACTTGGTACTATTCATTTCCTTGCCATCTTCTAAGTTCAAGATATTCTTTCTTATATCTGATAGAAATAAAACTAGAGAGAAGATTTTAGAAGAGCTCTTCAAAGACGAGGGGAGTATTTTAAGAAATTATGTGTTCTCTATTTACTGGAATTTGGGGAAAATTGTGATGTGGAACAAAGTTAGCTCCTTATAAGTGTTTGTTTTGGTATAGAATTACTGAGTATGGAGTAGAAGAGTTTTGACTGCCTTATAAGAATTGCGAATCAGGGTGTAAATCAATTATTTTTTGCCAAGAATGATTCTTATTTTAAATTTGGTAAGCCTTTAACAGATATTGTGAATATGGAATGAACTATTTTCAGGGTTCACCGTGCTGGTCCTCGAGAGAAAATATTTTTCAAGCCAGAAGAGGTGAAAGCAGCAATTGTAACTTGTGGTGGACTTTGCCCCGGGCTTAACGATGTTATTCGACAGGTATTAGCATATTATTATTGTTTTGTTTTGATTCTTTGATTTCTCATGGATGTAGTTTGCTTGCTGCTGCACTGGTGTTGTTCTTCATCCTCTCTTTGTTTTCACATGATGAAGATAGTTATCACCCTTGAAATATATGGAGTGAAGAAAATTGTGGGAATTCCTTTTGGATATCGTGGGTTTTCGGAACAAGATTTAGCCGAAATGCCTGTAAGTTACTTTTAACTCTTCTTCACTGCCCAAATGATCCTTAAAATTTTTAAGTTCTGTTATTCAGACTTAAGTGCGAAATCCTAACTTTGATCTCCAAACGGCCATTACTATTAATGATTAATCTACAGTGAATAAATTTCTCTTTACACATAGATTGAAGTATTGTACTGATTTTTGTCCACCTGCATTGTTCTTAGTTATCCAGGAAAGTGGTGCAAAATGTTCATCTTTCGGGGGGAAGCTTGCTGGGAGTATCACGTGGAGGACCTAAAGTTAGTGACATTGTGGACAGCATCCAGGTACTTAACTGACTTTCTTGTCTACTGCAATCATGGAGTTTGCCTCGATCATTGCATGAGAGATTATTTTGCCAGTTTTATCTAAGATTCGCCTCTTTTACTATTGTCAGGAAAGAGGAATCAACATGCTCTTTGTGCTGGGTGGAAATGGTACACATGCTGGTGCAAATGCAATTCATGATGAGGTTGTTAATCCTGGCCTCTATATTCCTTTGGGGGCAATATGCATTGTTGACTATTGTTCTCTGATTATTTGAGGTTTGATGTTTGATGTCAAGGTGGAGACAGTATGGAGAGTGTATCGAGAATAAATGATTCCCTCTAGTGTCTCCATTAGACAAGGAGAGCAAATGCCCCTCTTGCATAGAAACTTATCTGGATATCGGGCATTAAATGTGGATCTTTTTTGTTTTTAATTTAAAAAAAAAAAAATCGTCGCCTGAGAGATTCGAACTCTCGCAGGGAAACCCCATGTACTTAGCAGGCACATGCCTTAACCACTCGGCCAAAGCGACTTATTGATATGCCTTGTATTATAAAATATTAGTTATAAACAGTAAACAGAAATAACTAATAGCAACCTAAATACTACATCAAACTCTGTTTCTCCCTAATGTTCTTGGTTGTTGAATAGTCAATAACATTAAGTCTATCTGCTATTGTTAGAAATTCTAGTTTGATTTTGTCTGCTGGATGTACAGTGCCGTAAAAGACGTATAAAGGTGGCTGTAGTTGGTGTGCCAAAAACTATAGACAACGATATTATGCTTATGGATAAGACATTTGGTTTTGATACTGCTGTTGAAGAAGCGCAGAGAGCCATTAATTCTGCGTACATTGAGGTACTACTTTATGATCTGCTATAACTTCATGCACCCCTTTTATTGATGGTCTATTCTTTGATAGGAAAAACCTTATGCTTTTATGAAATGATCTGCACCTGGACCCTTCTTTTCCTATGCCTTGCTCCCTTCAATTTGTTGCACTTCCTCTGACTTAATTCAATTGACAATCTCTTCTGAGAAGGAATTTCGTTGACAATCACATCAACTTCTCTTCTGTGACTTTGTGTCGGCGCCGCTACATTCTCTTGATCTTCTACTGCAAGTTCAAGACATAATCACCATGTATTGCCAAATCTTGCAAGAATCCTCACTTCTTCTTATTTGGGAAATATCCTGTGATCAGTACCTATTTGTTTCCCGGTTTGTTGGACTAAGGGTTTGTTTTCTCAAGTATTTAAAAATAAATTCTCTCTAAAATTATCTCATGTTAAATATTGATTTCCAGAAGTCAAGTGCTCATTTACTTTTTCTTAATTTCAGCTGTTATAGATCATACTTCTTCCATGCAATCTGCTTTGGATGAAGTTTCTTTTTTGCCTTTTGCAGGCGCACAGTGCATATCGTGGTATTGGAATTGTGAAGTTGATGGGTCGTAGTAGTGGGTTTATAGCTATGCAAGCATCCTTAGCTAGTGGACAAATAGACATATGCTTGATTCCAGAGGTATGACTCATATCCATAAGATGTTATATTATGTTTTCCTGATGAGTTTATCATTAAGATAATATCTTGTTTCATATTTCAGGTGCCTTTTAATCTGCATGGTCCTCATGGTGTATTGCGGCATCTAAAATATCTGCTTGAGACAAAGGGGTCAGCTGTGGTCTGTGTAGCGGAGGGAGCTGGGCAGGTTAGTTACGCCGTAATCATGGTTGTGCTGCGTTGGGATGTAGCATTACATGAGTGTTTTTCTTTTAACCAAAAAGGTCCCTTAGGTTGGAATTGATTTACTTTCATTTCTATTGTATTATTATGAGCATATATGGTCCTAAGTTTGTTAAACATGAGACTTTTGGTCCAACTAACAGAACCTGAAAGCAGTCTCTATAAAACTAATGAAAGTTGCATGCGCAAAGTGTCATAGCTATAGTTAAAGCACGTGACAACAGTAAAATGCACTTCATAATTTTCCTCATCACTTCTTCCTTTTCTTCCTTAGCTTCTGCATACCATCTGGACCCTCTCCATGATGTTAAGGACTCCAAATCTATATAATATGGAATTGTGGAGAAAGACCTCAGTCAGGTTGTCCTTACTATGGCCACGTACTCTCTAGTGTGACTTCCATTTTTCTTGTATGAGAAGTGCTCAGGTTAGCAAACTTGAAGGATCTTTTGTGCTGAAGGTAACAAAAGAGGGATAAAAAATGACGTGCTGCCAACTTAAGGCTCTATTTTAGTTAACAACTCAATATTTGGTCTAGTAATTACTATCCTTGCCCATAAATTATCCCTTTTACTTTTTATTTATGTAGTAGATATTTGTTTCTTTTTCTTTGTGCTTTCTTTCAGTTCAATATTGTTTCCATACTAGACAAAGATCAAAGGTCACTTAGAGGTTTACAGTTTTTGGTTTCTTTTATCGTAATCTATTGTTTGCAAACCATAGTAATGAAAACAGATGGATCAGTTTCTGATTATTATAAAACCTAACTTCTTGCTCAACCTTCATTGCAGGATTTCCTTGTGAAGACCAATGCAAAAGATGCATCTGGGAATGCTGTACTTGGAGACATTGGTGTTCATTTGCAACAAGAGGTTAGTGGCTTCCCAGCTTTACCTTTGCGGGCTAGATACACCTTAAATATTTGCAATGCATGTTAGTTTGTACAACCTTTATTCATCCCGAGAGTTTCATTCCTTTTCGCTCTTCTTTTCTTTAAAGAAATTCAAGTCACTTCTTAGTATCTTTGTCCAAATATGAGCACAAGGCATGTGATGTTCTATTTTAACATTTGCATTGGTAATCACTTCATGTCCTTAACTCTGCCTACATGAGCTTCACAATGCACAGCCATTCTCATGCTAGGATACCAGAGGAGTATTATTGTAGGTTAATGGTCAAATTGTTATAATTCACTGAAGGTTATCGGGAATAAGCTAATACAGCATCTATATAACGATCCCCAACTAATTTGTGAGGTGTAGTTGATTGGCTGATTCTTAAAGCACCATACCTGGAAGTATAAATTTCATTGCACATCGCTTTCTTATAATTCTTATTATGAGAATTCATGAGAATCTGCCTGCTCGCTGACAGATTAAAAAGTACTTCAAGGAGCTCGGAGAGACAGCTGATGTGAAATACATCGATCCTACTTACATGATTCGTGCATGCCGTGCAAATGCTTCAGATGGTATTCTGTGCACCGTACTTGGGCAAAACGCTGTAAGTCCTCCATGTTCACGTATTGATTAGCCATATTTAACCTAATGCTGGCTGGTTTATAAAGCAATACTAGCTCCATATATATCCATAAAGAAAGATCATAGGTGTATGAGATAAACCAACTAACATAATTCAGCCATTTATATACATGCTTCGTTTTGACAGGTTCACGGTGCATTTGCTGGATATAGTGGTATCACAGTGGGTATATGCAATACTCATTATGTCTACTTTCCAATTCCAGAAGTCATCTCTAAACCCAGGGTTGTCGATCCTAACAGCCGCATGTGGCATCGTTGCTTGACATCCACAGGCCAGCCTGATTTTCTTTGAATCATGAGACAAAATTATTTTATACTCCACATATCTATCATCAATTAAGTTGGACAAGCAGGGAGCCAAATTGATAATGTTTACGGCTTCGCCTGTTCCATTTGTCCAAGAAAATAACATGGAAATTAGGATTTCCCATCTTTTTGTCCGGCATACATTGTTTTGATGTCAGTTCATAAGAGCATAATTTATATATGAAGCTTTGACAGAGAGCAAGAGTAGTAGCATTTTCACTTGCTCACATTCTGTAAAGTTACATTTACGGTTAAAGAAATTTTAACCGAAGCCCTTTCTCTGTCCTGTTTGATTACATCATCAGTTATGTTCATTCATCTGTAGTTCGCAACTTCTATAGAACTATTCAATAATTTATGACATGAGAAAGCTGAAATTTTTTTTATACTGGATGTGGTTGTATCTGGTAAATTTCTGAGGATCTATCGGAAACAACTTCTCTACCTCTAGTGGGATTATACAAGATATGTTGTCGTTGACTCGTTGCTATGTTGTTGTACAGTAGTGATGACTGATTGAGTTTGTTATCTTTGGCCAAGTATCAATGGCACATGAGATTATCATAGTTTGGTAGTCTGTAAAATACTTATAGAAGTTATCGTGCATACAACTTATATTGCCTTTTTGATTCATGCCACAGAAGGAAGGCGGGTTTGTCAATGCTTGAACTAATTGACTTGTTCAAATTTGATCGAATCTATACATTTAGAGCCGCTATTAATCCCGTAGATGGTTCTCTATGTTCACCTTCGTGCTGCAGAAAATATTAATGTTGGGTTCTAATGTGGGTATCGGACACTGAATGCAGATTTTTTTTTTTAAAAAAATAAAAATTCATCGTCGCCTGAGAAATTCGAACTCTCGCGGAGAAACCCCATGTACTTAGCAGGCACACGCCTTAACCACTCGGCCAAAGCGACTTGTTGATATTAAAGACTGCTTTTAATTAATAAATAGAATTTCTTGTTCAATAAAATGATCTAGAAAAATATATTGGACAAATAAAGATGAATCAGTATAGACGCTACATTGGATTAACACAAATGACAATCAATATATATCACTCTGAAGAGAATAAATGACACAATACATCGTCCAGAATCACATCAAAGATTAAAATTACAAAAAAATAAAAACACACGGTAAAAAAAAATCACGCGGTTTGAAGGTGGAAGATTAGTTGGATGGAGGAGGTGAAAGTGTTGGAATGGTTGGAATGTTTGGAAGTGAAGGCATGTTGGGCAGAGGATTCGCGGGCATTGGAGGCAGAGTCATTTTCGGGACAACAGAGGGCAATGTAGGCAAGGAAGGTAAAGGTGAATTAGCTGTTGGAAGCGTTGGCAATGATGCAACACTTGGCAATGGTGGCAATGTCGCCGGCAGTTTGGGAATAGTAGGTAACTGTGGCATTGTTGGCTGAGGCAATGAAGGATTTCATCTAA